>JAGKTI010004304.1:12481-39014 GCA_018397915.1 Birgus latro
CCTATCCCACCCCAAAATAATCCCGTGTCACTCTTAGTGACAAATCTTATCATCATCATCATCATCAATCCACCCCAACCCTTACCTCCACCACAACCTTCTCCTACCCCTTCCCCTCTACCCTCACCACCACCTCCTCTCCGTGCTGCAGCACCCAACACACACCGCACACATAACATAAACATTCTCCAACTAAACATAGATGGCATAAACACAAAAAAACAAGAACTCACACAATTCATCAAACAACACAACACACACATTGCCATCTTACAAGAAACAAAACTACGCACAACACAAAAAACACCTACATTTCATAATTTCACCACCATCAGACAAGACCAGGCCAACGGCGGTGGCGGTGGACTCATCACCCTGGTACACAAATCCATCAACTTTTCAGATACCAGTGCACACACAAAATCACTTCTTCCCCCACATGACACTACGACAGAAATACAATCAATTAAAATAAGCACTGGTAACAAATCACACACAACAATCACCAACATATACATTCCACCCCAGTCATCTCCCACAGTACCACACAATTGCTCTCCACAAATACACCACATCATTAACATACCCAACATCATCCTGGGTGGTGATTTCAACGCCAAAGTGTCGGCCTGGTATGTCAACAACCCTGACACAGACAGAGGGCTGGCACTACAAATCCAGACAGACGATCTGTTCATACTCAATCATCCCAATCATCATACCCATATCCCACACCAAGCCCTCTTCCTCCCATCATCACCAGACATCACCTTCTGTTCCCCAAACCTCGCCACCACAACTTCCTGGAGAGTGGTCAAAGCCAAGGGCTCTGACCACCTTCCGATCATCATCACTACCAAAATCAGAATCACCCCAGCTGGCGACAGACACACATATGCTAATTATAAGAGAGCCAACTGGGAGGCCTTCACACCTGAAACAGAACAACACTTTGAAACATTAAACAGTACATCCATCACAAACATCAACACCGCTGTGCACACTTTCAATACAATTATACAAAACTCAAAAGACACATCCCTAGAGGCAACAGAAAAAGACACAACCCCAATTTCACACCAGAAATTCAAGGCCTCATCAGACAACGGGACACACAACGACACTCCCGAACACCACATACGCAAGACACCATACAACAAATACAAGAACTCAACACTCAAATAAACAATAAAATGTCAGAACAGCAAACACTAAATTGGAATAATTATCTTCAAACACTTGATCACAAAACAAACACCAGCAAACTCTACAAAACACTAAACAGCATCACACTCTCCAACAGCAACAGTACACAATCACACGCTGCCATCACAACAACAGACACCATACCTTCAAACAAACAACAAGCAAACACTCTCATCAATCACTTTTCACATGTCAGCCATCTAAACCCCCATCGTGACGACCGACGTATCATCCGACGTAAGAGACAGTTCCCCACTGACCCAGACTTCGCACCTTTCACTTACAACCAGACGAAGCACATCATCACCAACCTCAAGCACTCATCTGCCTGTGGACCAGACAACGTAAGCAACATACACCTTAAACACCTTGGACCACAAGGCATACAAGCACTCACCAAGATATCAAACTACAGCTACTCACACAACATAATACCCAACGTCTGGAAGCATGGCATTATCATCACTATCCCCAAACCCAACAAAGACCCCACATTACCTTCCTCACACCGCCCCATCTCACTCCTCTGCACCCCCTCCAAAGTCACTGAAAGACTGGTACTACACCTCACACCCCCCTATCCCCATCACAACATGGTTTTAGGTCACTACACTCCACAAACACTCTTCTTAAAGACCTCACACAGAGAGTTTTTGATGGCATGAATTCAGCTAGACCACCACATAGAACACTCCTTGTCACACTAGACATTAGTAAAGCTTTTGATTCCATCCCCCGCCACAACCTCGCAAACAATAACACAAAAAGATGGCTGGCAAACTACTTAGCAGGGAGATATGCACATGTAACTTTTGCTGGTCAGTCCTCGAACATCAGAAACTTCACAAATGGCGTCCCCCAAGGATATCTCTTGTCTCCTACACTCTTCAACCTATACATGCATGACATACCCACACCCCACACACAACAAATACACATAGCTTCCTATGCAGACGATATAACACTTACATGCACACACCAAAACGCAAACACAGCCGCACACATCCTCCAACCTTACCTCGACACACTACACGAATGGTTCATCACAAACAGACTCAAAATAGCCCCAGGCAAATCTACACTGACCCTTCTCACAAACTGGACAGCAGAACACAGTCACATTCCACACCTCACCATAGACAACACTCCCCTACCACACACACACACACACACACACACACACACACACACACACACACACACACACACACACACAAAATCCTTGGTGTAACATACATCAATGTCTTTTAAACAACACATCACAAACATCAAAACTAAATAACACCTAGACTCAATGCCTTGAAGTCACTTGCCCATACAACATTTGGGCACAACAAAGAAACCACCGCCACAGTATACAAACAATATATACGTTCAGTGATGAATTATGCAAGCCCTGCTTGAGCTCCTAACCTCACTAAAACACACTATAACACTCTTCAGACCATACAAAACAAGGCCCTAAAAATAATCACAGGCTGCACATCTACTACACCTACAGAGCACCTACACCAAGAAACCAAAGTCCTCAAAGTCAAGGGTCATCTAGACATGAGAGGCACCCAAATTCTCGCTGCAACCTCAACAAACCCACAACATCCACTACACTACATGGCAGCACATCCACGCACACACCAAGGAACATCAAAACAACACCCAGCACACGATATCATACACAAATACTATCATCTCTTCCCCCCTGCCTGCCTCAGACCAGCTTCCAGAAGCATATTCATACTCATATTACTCGCCGTTCCATTCAGTCACTCAAAGACAACACACAGCTGCATGCACGGCCTCCAGATATCCATCTTTCCAAACGTTATCTCCCCCGTGACGACAGGGTCCACCTGGGCAGGCTGAGATGTGGGCATCATCCAGCCCTCTTAAGTTATCAGAAGAGGATGGATGACTCTGTTGCTGACGCCTGTCCAGGATGTAACACAGCTCCCCATACTATTAAGCACATCATGGAAGACTGCATTGCACACAATCACCTACTCCAACAGCACAACATACACTCCTTGAGAGCTCTGTGGGAAAGCCCGGTCTCGGCCATGGCCTTCCTTAGGGACTCGGAGCTGTTCGGCCAGACTGCCTAGGGAACAACTATAACTATTACTACCCGGTTGTCAATAGAACACCAAGGAACAATAAGGGAAACTATCAAAATGGCCGCCAAAATGCACATTCCCATACCAGATTTGACCCCGAATAATACGATATCGACACATACATGTGTATGATCGAACCCTTACTCATCATAGGCTTTGAAAATTACAAAGAAAAAACATCAGTCACTTTACCCCACTTGGGAAAGGTCTCATGCATTACTACATAAATTGTCCCTGATCTAACTTGGGCTCAGTAACCCAAGCTGCCGCCCCATCACTAGGAAAGTTCGTCGCCTTGTCACAAGTAGACGCCCTTACCTATGACGATAAACCTGGATAACACTCATCCAGGCCAGGCGACTCGTCACCGCCGCCTACCCGGGGGCAGACTCAGTCACCCAGGACGTGCACACATTCAACACCCTCATCAGGATCCTCCCCAGCAACGTCAGAGAATATTTTAGCATCCAGGACCCCTTGGGAGATCTTGATAAAGATATACAACTGGTGCGCCGCCTCCTCACCGCCCACCCCAATCCCCAGCACATCGGAACAGTCAGTCAGGTCCCGACCAACAAGCTGCCACACCAAAAGCCCCAGCCAGCCTCCAGCTGCACCATGCAGCCAACATCACCTCCCATCCCACGGGCCCGCCCCAACAAAAGGCGCCAAACCACAAGAGACACGAACAATCTCATATCCATTAATCCATGGGAATTTTCGGCATGCAACAATAGGTGCCTCATTCACGACATACATGAGCAGCTAAAAGCTTCCCGACAAAAGAAAAATAACCAAGGAAGGCGCTAAGTCCTCCATTGATGAGGAGCCCCAGGATGAAGACACCCCCACAACAGACTACTCTGACTCCGGGTAACTAGAACCCGCTAAGGAACTCACCCCGGCCCACCTGGATTTTTAGGCCCACCCCCACACCTCCCCACGGTGGCGGGGGCCACATCACACAAGTACCGTCCCCCGGTCTGTGACAAAATGACCTTAAACAGGATACAGGCGAGGCTTCTGGCTGACACGGGAGCAGCCAGATCATGCCTATACTACCACTTCCACTCCCGTCATGCCTCAGCCTTTGGCCCCCTACTTCCCATCACCGCCCACCTCGTAGATGCAGGGGACGAGCCCCTGCCCATCCATGGGGAGACAGAGGCACTCAGGGCCACCACCCACCAACACACCTCCACCAATCACAAGTTCATAATATTCGACTCTTCCTGCACGGCATACGACGGTTATCTGGGCTTGGACCTCCTCCAGAAACTTCAGACCAGCATAGACTGCTATAAATGTCGTCTCTACTTCAGGAAACCACCTAGGCCAAACACCCAACCGCACCATGCACATGCCCCACCAACTTCTACCCTCTCCACACAGCCAACCTACGAGTCCCCACCTCCAAGCAAACATCCACCACCTTCCCCGCCACCATAGCCTCCACCCTCACCATTCCCCCCCGACACGAAGAATGGCTCCAACTCCATCGCCCTTCTGGAAACTCCATCCTCCTCTCCCCAACCCCACTGGGAGGAGAATCTGCCGCCTTCCTCCTTTCCCCCACTTTCCTACCCCCCATATCACAACAGTACAAGTGGCCAACATCTCCAACACTCCCCTTACCCTTCCAAAACGCCTCATCGTAGGAGACATGGAAGAGGCAGAACCATGCCACGACCCCACCTCACCAACTCACCCAGCCTACCCCCGATCTCAGACTACCTCAACCGGCACCAAGCCCTCTCCCTCCAACAACTCCCCCTAGACTTCCAAGACATATTCTCCACGGGCCCCTCAGACATCGGCCATACATCTTACCTGGCCCACGAGATGTACACCATAGGACCACCCATACGCCAACCATCCAGACGAAAAAACCCAAACCAGAGGGCTGAAGAAGACCGGCAGGTCCAGGACATGCTCAGTGCCGGCGTAGTCTCTCCATCTACTATCCCATGGTCCTCTCCACCTGGGAGATATGCCTGGCATACCTTGACGATGTCATGTTCAGTCGAACCTGGCCCGACCACCTACAACACCTCAAAAAGATCTTCCTGAGAATAAGACAAGCCAGACTTAAACTCAAGCCTACCAAATGCACCCTAACCCAACGGTCCATGTCTTTCCTCGGCCACACCATCTCTGAACAAGGCATTGCACCAGACCCAGATAAACTACGGGCCATAGCGGTTATCCCCGTTCCTCGCGACGTACATGATGTGCGAGCCTTTATCGGTCTCTCGCCTCCTACTACAGGCGTTTTGTCAAAGGATTCGCCAACATTGCCAAACCCCTCCACGACCTCACAAAAAAAGGTGAACCTTTCACATGGACACCAGAACAAATGGATGCTTTTCAGACACTCAAAAACAAATTAGTCACTGCTCCAGTGGTCGCATTTCCAAATTACTCCATGCCCTTCCGTCTATACACCGACGTCTCCCTCGTAGCAATCGGAGCCGTCCTTGCACAAGTGCAAGACGGACGGGAACACATAATCGACTGCGCCAGTCCGACCCTCAACCAGGCAGAGAAGAATTATGCGGCCACAAAACGAGAATGCTTAGGAATCATCTGGGCGTTAGAACATTTCCGGGCCTACCTTTCTGGAACCCACGTTACCATCATCACAGATCACCAGTCTCTCCAGTGGCTACACCAGACAGAAACCAATAATGCCCAATTCATTAGGTAGAGAGAAACATTGGAAGAATTTAACTTCGACATCGCATACTGACCCGGCAAACTCCACACTAACGCAGATGCACTCTCCAGGCTGCCAATCAATGCCATCAGTGATGCCCCATCACTCATACAACAATGGTTAAATAAAACCAAGCCCAATTGGATTCCCCAACACACCTTCTCCAAACTACAATGACAGGGAGATCACCTCTACACCCTCTCTGGACACATCGCCATAGATCCACCCACGGCCCTAGACATGACAGACCTGCACGCCAACAACGATATCCACCTGGGCATAAAAAACTTACACAGGTGTTCAGTGACACCTACTGGACATCCAACCCCTCGCAGCTAGCAAAATAAGTAGTAAAAGCATGCCGGGCATGCTCCCTGGGGAAGGACACCACCAGAACAGCAGGCCCATCCAGACACATCCAAGCCAGCAAACCGTGGGAGCTCCTTGCCATCGACATTGTAGGGCCCCTACCACCCAAATCAGGCTGCAAATACATCATCACCTTTGCTGACACTTATTTCAAATTCCTCATAGCCTGCCCCGCGAAAGAATATCACGCGCTCGCGGTAGCAGACGCCCTACTACGTCACGTGTTTCCATGTTTTGGCATTCCCCAAGCTCTCTGTGCTGACAATGCACCAGAATTCACCAGCAAAATATGGAATCAACTAGCCCAGACTTTCGGTTTCGCCATCTCTCACTCCTCCCCATACTGACCACAAGGAAACAGCATCTGCGAGAGCAGCCACCGCACCTTAATGAACCAGATCCGCACCCGCATCCAACAAACACAAACTGAGGATTGGCCATCTCATGTGAAACTCATTCAATGGGGCATGAACACCTGCCTGCGCGAGGACGGTATCACACCACATGAGAGGCTATTCGGCGAGCCGCCCCTCCTTCCCCCACTCCGACACCACTTACAACCCCCGACCACACCGCCCATGTCCGACCCCTTACATTACCTCAAATGCAGACTGCATCACTTCCAAAACACCCAGGATCTGCAACCAGACATAAACCACACCAACCTCTACAAAACAGGCGACACCACCATGGTAGCTAAACTACCAATCCCTGACAAGGTCTCCCCCAGATATGAAGAACCATTCACTATCGTAAAAATCCCGAACCCCTACCAAGTCACAGCGCGGTACCACAACACCACCCGCACCTACCGGAATTGCCACGTGCACACCTTCCAGCAACCACACGCTCCCACACTGCCTACTCTCGCCACCCCCGGTCCCGGTGTCAGTGTACCACACCGCCACAATCACAACAATGACTCACCCCCCTCCTACCTCAACTCGCCCCCCCTCACCCCCTCCCACAGCCCCCCGACTCCAATGCCTCCCAGCAACCCATCACCCGCACCTGACGCCCCACCTACAACATCCGCACCTCACCTCACGCTACCCAACACCACGTGGCCTCCAAGCCACCCATCACGCCACCCACCGGCTGCTACAGCACCCACCACCCCGAAATCAAGACCACATTCCCCAAGCCCACCACCCCAGGACACCACCATCTCTCCAACACCCACTTCCCCGTCCACACCACCTCCGCATAGCCCCAACATGGCACCCCCGCAGACATCCCCAACCACCTCACTGCCCACGCCCCCCTCGGCCAACACAACCCACTCACCCACACACGCCCACACCCCACTGAGACAGACCGCCCACACCCAGCCTCACTCCCCCTCTGTTTCCTCACCTCCGACACCGGTCCTCACCACCACCAGGACACGCTCAGTGCGTCTCTCACGCCCACCTGCCAGGTACGCCCACACCCCATCACCACCCAACACATCACCCGCCCACAATACACAACATGCATCAAACACCAACCCTCTCGTCATACACCACGCAGCGCGGAATCTTCCACACACCAAGCCCCTTAATCAGATTAGTGCGGTGCTCCCTCATAAAAGCAGGCCTCCCACGTGCATCTCCAGCCTCCTGCCATCCACTGCGGAGCACATGCCTACCTTCCCAACACCAGTAATGAAGATCCGCCACGTCCTCTGGATTCCTGATGGAGGCCGAAAGCTCCACATCAAGGGGACCAACCAGCTGCTCTCCCTCCTTCAAACAACCGAACAGCACTCAACACTAGAAGTAGTGTACAACCCCCATCAGGCACCTCACAACCTCACCCTACACTGGAACTGACTCCTCCATCACCTCGACCCCATCCACCGAATGGCTAGATCTGACACCTACCACCTCCAGCCATGGGGCTGTGACTTTCACCCCCGTGATGGTGATAAAATGAATCCCGACAACAACACCACCAACCACCAAAACAGGGAGGAAATACTCACCTTACAGGTGAATCGGCCTTCTGGGCCACAACGGCTTACCTCACCTTCTCCCATAAGCCCCTCCTCCCCGCAACCAGACCAGACCCAAGATAGCAGTCCGGGAGCATTACTCTCCACCCGTACCAGCCCTCATCAGACTCGGGGTGGGCGTTGCTCTATAGCATCCCCACGCAGTGGCCCAGCAACTTCCACCGGAGTTGCTGGCGAGGGAGCAACCATCGGGTTCTGCCTCGTCTGCCACCCGCCCCCAGGAGCATAAATACAGTTGCGCCCGCCGGGCAGACCAGTGTGAGGGCATCCGCCGGATCCCTCCTGCTTGTCCTGGGACAAGGAGCAGAGTCATGGTAGCTTCCGCCGGACCTACCACTGTGGTGTCACCTGCCGGGTACGCCGCAGCTGCGCCAGATCCCCAGCAGGAGCGAGGTGGCGCCCGCCGGGCCTGCACCACTGAGAGCATCCGCTGGATCTCTCTCTCCTGCGGTCCTCGGAGCGAGAGGCGCTTTGGCAACGCCCGTCGGACTTGTCTGGCTAAGGGAGCATCCGTCGGATCTCCCCCTCCCTCTCCTCCATCAGGGTGCCTTGGTAATGCCCATCGGGCCTGCCAAGCTCAAGGAGCATCCACTGAATCTCCTCCACTCCTGGCATGGAGTTACGGTGGCACCCGTCGGGCCTGCCAGGCTGAGAGCGTGGGCTCTGGCTCCCCCTCCTCCACGAAGCCGAAGACTCCCAAAGGGGAGGGAGTCTCTGGCTCGGCCCAACACTCCTGTGGCCAAGCGAGACGTCCTTCTCTCTCCCCTACAGGTCCAGCATGTGGTGAACTTGCTGTGGGGATCCAGTCTGCCCTGTTGCCCTCCTCCCAACGGCCAACACTGACGGACTTGCAGGGGCACCCAGGCCGCAGACGACTCCTGTCGGCTTCCTCCCCCCGAGGCCGCAGCCCCTGACCCACAAGGGGCACATCCTCCCTGGGCTCCCCTGAGGCACCTGGCGTCCTTCACACTCTGACCACAGCCCAGTCCCTACACTGGGGCACTCTCTTCCTGGGCCTCTTTGGCCCTAGTCCTGAGGGCCCAAGTACTCCTGATGCTGCCTCCTGACGCAAGGCAACTCCATCGCCTCCTGTAGGCCTCCCTCCTACACCAGGCCGACACCTGAACCTCCAGAGTGTGTGAGAGCTCTCTCTCCCTCCTGCCGCCACTCTCTGCCCTGTGTGAATCTACTCGACTCCCCCAATGACTTTTGTGTACTCCTCTTCCCTCAGTGAACAGCTCCCTCCCCCTCTCCTCCCCAGTGTTCTTGTGCTCCCCACTTTATGAGTGAACCCAGCAGTGATTTCCCCAGTGACTCCAAGTAAACTCGTAATTGAGACCAGGTTCAGTGATCCCCATAGTGATACGAGGGAGAAACCTCTAAAAGGCGTGTGTAAGACCAGAAGAAGCCCGGAACTTATTGTATCGCCCAAACCCGGACACACAGTGAGCCACGGACTCATCATTCTCAGTGTACCACTCTGCTATTTTGTATATTACTCTAAGCTATTGTAAGTGATCTCTGCAAGTGCCACGTGTAGTAATCCATATTGTATTATTTTCCCAGATCTGGTTAATATATGTGTAGTACTGGTTTGCCTGTGTTTTTGCCCCATTCTTTTGGTATATGTATGTTCTAACCCGGTCATGTAGTAAGGGACCCCAAAGGCTTGTGCCTGTGGCTTGTTGTGTGAGAGTTGTGCTTTTAGACACAGCAATAAACCGGAGGTTTGAGCCTGTGTGCTTACAAAGCGAGAAGTCGCGCCATGAAAACAGCGCATAACACTCCTCATGGGGCAATGTAGGACTGGATGATGGATTGGTTGATAAAATAAGGAATAAAGCAAGGACACTGCAATTTTGACTCAATCCTGTAAAAGCACATATAGTCGAGTACACACACACACACACTCACTAGCTCAGTGGTAACGTTCTCGCTTGCCATCTGGTAGATGGGAGTTCGCACCTCGCTCAGGTTGCGAAATTTTCTGACAAAGTGGATGGTTACTGTTCCCCTTGAGCAAGGGGATAGGTGTGTGTGTGTGTGTGTGTGTGTGTGTGAAGGTCACAGCCTTGCTCTTAGATTGGACTATATGAGCTCTCAACCCTCTTCCAGGAGGGTAAAAGCTGACGATCACAATCATCAAGTGATCCTGACCAACCTGGTGAATTACACACACACACACACCAATCAAAACAAAAAATCCTCTCTTGCTTTGCTAATGCAAGTGTAAAAGAAATGTTGGTCTCTTGCTAGGACAGACAGACCTCTTCAAACCATTTTTTTTTTTTTTTTTTTTTTAATATTCTTGCGGTCTCCAGACTACTATAATCAGCCTGAATATGAGAGATTAGATATGGACTTCATCTACCCCTCCACTACAAAATGCCTCCCAAAAGCTGAGTAAGATCTGGAGGTAGTAAGAGCACATAATTTTAAACATTAATGTAAATAATTTCTTTGCTGTGTTTTTCACATATTTTCTGTTTCCTACCAGGACCTGATCATCTCCAACCTTGATGAATCACTGCATTCCACCACCACGAAGATTCTGGTCAGCAGATGCGAAGCAACTGTGGTCATAGAGGAAAATGCTTTCAAATACTTCACGTACCTAGAAAGCATAACTTTCCAGTCTCTTACCTCCCTCATGCTCCAGTCTAACAGCATTAACCTTTCCTTTTACTCCAACAATGATTTCATTCTCACCTTTGAATCTGTCTTAGCACTGGCTTTTGAGGAAAATGCAGTGACTGTCAGCAGGTCAAGTGCACAAAGCAGCATCAATAAATTAATTATAAGAGATTCGGTCATCACAAAACTTGGGAGTAATGCATTTAATGTATCCCTGAGTGAGCTGAGGATGGAACGTGTGTCTCTGACTCATACACCAGAACGTAAAGCCATAAATTCTGGGAAGAAGGTTGCTGATGTCTACATTGACACTTTCAACACCAAAGTGGGTGGTCTTGGAGCTGAATGGATAACTGGAAAAACAAAAAAACTATCTATTATCAACAGTAACATCACTTTGTTTAAAAGTGCTTTCATTGGAATACACATGCTTCACCCTCAACCTTCTGTCACTCTCCACAGCAACAATTTTGGTTATCTAGACTCAGCTAATGATGGAACTGGAATAAATGTTGAAGAAAGTTACCTGACCTGTGCATGTGGAGGCATATTATGGCTACTAGAAAAACCCAACAGTACATTTAAGCAGGAAATGCAGCCATCCCTGAAGTGTACATCAGGAGGCAATAAATCAGTCATAGTGCAATGCAGCCCAAGTCAGGCCAGCAGCCACAAGTCATCTTTCACATTGTTGCTGCTTGTGTCTGGGCTCGTCCTCCAAATCACAGTCCCTGCAATTGCTTAACCCCTTCATTACCTTGATGCCTGTCCCACTTATCAATGCAACCACCAGAAAAGTTTATTCAGGTTAGGATTGATCTTTAGTAGTGATGGGGTTAATTAAGGATAACTCTAGATCCTCCACAAGTCTGTTCAGTACAGTATTAAATAAAACTGTCTGGAATTAGAAAGAATGATTATAAAATACATCCCTAAGTCAGGGAGCTAAGCTCAAGCAAGGACGAAATATAAAGGATCACAGAATGTAGCCAAAACAGAGTTCGCACATTTATTATTGGTCTTGTTTACATATTAATTTTTACTTCAAGCTTTCGTAAGATAAAATAAACTGGCAGTGTTTTATACAAACTTAGAATTATTAGTAGATTAAACATTCCAACATATTAAGTATTGATTAAATTATTAGTACTGATGACCATAATGATAATGACGATCTACATAAAATACATAAAAAAATACAAATTATTTATTTAAAAGGCACTGACTAAGAACACTTCTAAGGAAATCACAAAAGCCAAAGAGATTCTTCATTTAGTAAGTGACCAAGACAAACAGAGGTGACAGAGGTAATTCCACTGACACTGATACAAGACGCACATCAAGGACTGTATAAACCTTGCAATGTTTCACACAAAAACAGTTATTCGTGCATTATAGTTTCAATAAATACTGTTTAATATAACCTTTGACTGTAGAATAAGCCAATGATTACTGCTAGCTCACTCAATACCGATGTTCTTAAAAATATAAAAAGTCAAAGACCAACCAACATTATTACAACAGCTGTCCAAGTGTAGTTTTCAAGCCAGTGAAGAAAAGATCCCCACAAGTCCAAACCTAATGCTCCATAGGCCAAGATAAAGAATTTTCTCACAAAGACACAGTCTGCATTTCTCAAATATTCTTGTGCAGTGTCTAGTACTCACACACTATTTTTATATTTGGTCACTATCCAACAGTAGTATGACATGATTATGTATTAACCTCCCATTATTATTACTGGATATATAAATTCATATACTC
The DNA here is from genome assembly GCA_018397915.1 of Birgus latro. Classification (NCBI taxonomy): domain Eukaryota; kingdom Metazoa; phylum Arthropoda; class Malacostraca; order Decapoda; family Coenobitidae; genus Birgus; species Birgus latro. The sequence goes on from JAGKTI010004304.1 coordinate 25,281, forward strand.
TGAAATATGACGTGAAATTATAGTACAGAAAAATCAGTGATTACAGCTTATAACACACTAATGAAAGAATGTTATCAGAGTTGCTACATCATCATCATAATCATCCAACCTGGTTCCCACTTAAAATGTGGTGGGGAGTTTGAGAGCAGTTTTTTTTTTTTAACCTGAGGTGAAAAATATTTGTGGAAAGTAAAACATGCCAGCCAGTCAAGTTACAGAGTAAATAAATGAGAATTTTTATTCACTGGGTGTGTACCCAAGGCTGACTGCATTATTGTCACCTATTAAACTACAGTATGACACTATTGTTCCTATATCATCTTGGCTATAATGTAAATATGCTTTTAAGTGTTTTGTATTAAATTATTTCTGACAAGAGGTGCAAGAAGATATTCTAAGTATGCTATGTATTTAAATTATTTCTAACAAGGAGTGTGAGAAAATATTCTGTGAATGCTAAGTATCAAAATTATTTCTGACAAGAGGTGTGACAAGACATTCTGCAAACCAAAGGGCTACAAGCACTGAAAAATGATTAAGTAACACTGTTTTAGGGTAAGGCTCTTAATCTCTAAGGCCATCAACCAAAAGCAAGTAGTAGTTCAGCTGCTAAGTGTATGGCAGTACTATATACTTCATATTTTTGTGTAACTATGAACTAAGAAATAACCAAACAGCAAACTTTAATGGTACTCATAAAAATGAGAATAACTGGGAATGTCACTGCGTATCTCCAAACATTACACACAATGCTGTAATAATGTTGCTTAATTTCACCAGTCATGGGAAATAGTTCATGAAAGGTGACATGATTAAAATGGTGACAATTAAGCTAGTCATACATACAGTAATAGGTACTGTAAAGCACATGACAAGGGGTTGGCACCTCTCTTTTAAATGAATGACTATTTAGTGGGTATTATGAAGTGCTTCTACAGTAAAAGTCCTGTAATCCTAATGGCAGGGGGCCAAGGGTCTTTCGAACTACTGGTTTTTTCGGACTATTGGGAGGGACCTCTGAAAACATTAGAAATATGTACATGATCATTAACACTTTACGGTTTGGTGTTACTATTTTCATTCATGAGAAAATTCGAAAACGTGACCAAAAAACACGTAGAAAAAAATGGGATAAACATTATTATGCTTGTCACAACTGTTTTACTTTATGCAATATCACTTTCGTTTTTCCTTCATCTTATTCTAAAAAAAACTCAGCTTTCTGACAGTATAAAAACAAATCACTTACTTCAAATAACTTGGTGAAAAAATGATCGGAAAAGAACAAACGAGCGTGCAGCAGGGAGGAAGAGCAGCGAGGGGGGAGGTGGGAAGCGGGAGGGTTCTGCTGTCTGGAGGGGGGTCAGACCTTAAGTTTATCTCTTACTGTGTCACATGCTTTCATTTATGAGTTTTCTTTCCACCATGATTAGTAGGTGTGGGAGCCATTGCTACTTTGTTGTAGTCACTTATTGGTCCAAAAATCGAGTGGAATTATCGAAGGAGCGTCAGACTGGGTACAGGTATAAACCGAAAATGGCCATCCTCCCCACTTGCTGCCACTACCCGCTGCTTGTGGGATTTCGTCGCCGCCTTGAAACAGAGTATTAGGATATTCAGATTATTGGTGGTCAGACTGAAGGACTTTCACTGTACAAAAGGAAAAAAATGCAAATACTGTAGTTGGCCTCCATGGCAGAATAAGGATTCTGGAGGATTCTGATGGTGAGTGAATGAGTGGCTGGCCCTTCACTGGGCACACTGTTCATTGTTCTCCCTGTTATGCTCTCTCTTTGCTTTCTGAACCTTACCTCACCTGATCCCTTGGTGGGAAAAAGAGGTCATGATGAAGATGCTGATGATGACGACTTTTTTCAAATTCAGGCACACACTTATTAAAAACATCCACTTATTTTTTTTTTTTATCAATAATCAAATTGGCAGCCAGTGCCTGAACAGTCAGTTGATTAGCAAGCCCAGAGATGGAACCATGATATGGTAGTTCTTAAATACTTTAGTTGGAGAAAAAAAAAAAAATAATAAATCATACCAGTTCACTTCCACTCCAATTCTGCAATTCATTAACAAGATTTATAGTTGTGCTCCTATTCTTAAGTTCCCCTACTTTTCTAGACTCGCTAAAATTATATAATGCTCATTAGCTCCATAAAATACACTGTGTACACATGTTGAGACTGATATGAGAATACAAAGTACACAGTACAGTATCTTATGTGTAATCTGCTTATATTCTTTTCCTATTATTTACATGGTAGGGGGTGTTTTGAATACTGTAACAATGGATGTTAACAATATGCGGCTTTATTCTACTTCACGGCGAAAGTAAATACTCTTATTAATACGTGTGAAATTATTCAAAATACAGAACTATATATTTTTATATATATATACATATACACATTGTGAACTGGAGGCTTTTAACAGTTTTTTATTACTCCACCAGGCATACAGAAGTTTTTGTGTATTCAATTACCAACTCCCCAGCAACTACTTTTTCATAACTGGTCAGTCACTGCACCAGTATAAGAAAAAAAAAAAAACTCATCAATCAAGCATACAGAAACTGTATATGGCAAGTGCTACTGCTGATATTGCTGAGCAATTACACTTACAACTTCATAAATACATAAGCAGGTCTATTCGACTCCCAGCAGACAATGGACCCTAGACTACCAGACGAGAGACATAAGGCACAAATGCAAACACCAGTTGGCATGCAAGAACTGCCTATGGTGTGCTACATGGTGTAAACACGAGGGACTTGCAATGTTAATGGTACAGGATAAAACAGTAATACAGCATACAGACAGACAAATAAACATAATGGGGTGTGTAACAGATTATTTTATACAGGTTTTAAAGTTATCTGGAACTACAAACTGAGAAGTAGTTAATGAAGATTTTGGTATGTCTTAAATATAGGGGTAAAATATCTTGAACAATTAGACAAGGACAGCAACATGGAGGAGTATGTGTGCAACACATCATTCTGAATTGCAGTGTTAATTAAAGTTCACTGATAATAATGGAAGAAAGATACCTAGATACTGTACAGAGGAACTAGAGATAAACTAGCTCATATCTGATTAAGATTTTTAGGAAAATATCATAACCATACATGATTAGGCATGTATCCAGTGTGGGGCAAAACAATATGTACTTTTATGGTGCAGCATACCAAGATATATATAACTAAAATGACATGGCAATGCAAAACTAGGACAAATGTTAGTGAAAAGTCACTTAAGTGAAGAGGGTAATAACCTATGTAAAGGAAACAATTACCTACGAGGATATATGAAAAATCATAGAAAGAGAATTACAAGATAGGCATATTTAATAGTGACCAAAAAATTTATGATAGTAAGAGTTCTATCACACTATGGCAAGTTGGTCTTTTTACTCAGGCCAATCTGGATGGTTTATTTTCACATCTCAGGCAATACAAAAGTTTTGTAACAAATGGGCACTGAAATCTATGAAACTGCTCATTAGATAGATAAACAGAAGTCAGATATCACTATATAATTTTGAACATACAGTAACAAGCTTTATGTGTGTTTCAGTTTAATGTTCTTAATACTGAAAAGCAATAAACACTATCCACTGACAATCTGAACACAACAAAAAAATGTTAAGCACATTCATCATGCCAAAAAATAAAACAGTAAACTAATCACATCCTTGACATGAAGTGGCTTTGTAAAAGGAAGTGTCAGGTGCTACTTACAGAAAATCATTAATATACAGTAAGTAGCAACAGAATTAACAAATTAATCCAACCACCTTCATATAGCAACAATGAACAATGATGGAGACCAACACAATGCTACAATCAAACTTTTCAACAATGTAATAATCCACACCTTTTTCCACTCTTATTACTAAAACAACAGTATCATAAACAACATTAATGCTGTAGGTGAGAATGAAGAATAAAACTGGCCAAAAGACAAGTTAAGCAAACACAGTAGAATGGAATGCAAGAAGGGTCACTGCAAAGGTATATAGTAAATAAAAAGCTGTTTAGGTACTACTGGGTTAAAAAAAGCAAGTCTGAAGTTACACTAATAGCAAAATACAGTGTTCCTTCAAATGAAAATTAATGAACAGCAAAAGTCTAGGCAATAAGTGAAAACCATCAAGGACGGAACAAATATTAATATAGTCAACCAGGGTTAGAAAAAAAGCATGTTATAAATGGTTTATGTTAAGACAGTGATTTAAATTGTCATAAACATCAGGTCATACATATGTAATGCCACACCTTTAATTATAAATCAAATCCCGTACATCTGTAAAACCATGAAAATTTACCAGTACATATAATATAGCTCTTTCAAGTTACTACAGTATATATCCCACAATACTGTACAGTATATATGTCAGATATGGACAAATAAATAAAAAATGCATTGAATTTGCTTTAATAAGACAGACAAAAAAAAACAGCAATCTGACTGGAAGAAATTAATCAATACACTCTGAAGGCTGCAGCATTAAAGACAAAAAGAAATCTGATATTATTCCTGGTCTGATAACCAATAATCAAGTGACTTAGTAAACAGTAGTCAAAGTTTTCTTAATTTAGTTTAATTTCCTATTAGTTTCTAAAACTAAAACTGAAAATATAAATCTATATTTACTGATGATATTACTTGAAGGATAAAATAAACATTAAATCTATGGTACTAAATTTTTTTCTTAATACGTGATAGCTTTCTTCTTTATTCAAAGAATGCATCTTTCTTCCAATAACTGTATATCATAACTAATAAGTTACATGTTACAAAATACTCTCATTATTTCTTTAATTAAATGCATACTTTTTGTGCACAGTATTTTTTTTTGGAAAAATAAATAGTAAAACTGCTTCTGAAATACGGCACTTTTTTTTACATTTACGACATGTTCAATGTGTCAAAAATTGCTGCTTCATATAAGGTTTTAAATCACTGTTTCAAATTACCTGATTTAACCCGCCGAGTCCCATCGATGTATGATGCACGTCGCTACTTTTTTCCGCGGACAGACCCACCGACATGCATTGTACGTCAGTCAGTTGCAAGGCCCATTGTGTGCACATTTTTCAACATTCGCGGGTGATTTTTGGTAGGCATATGTGAGAGACCTTCCTCTACCTGCTGTCAAGTGGGGATACTGCCTGGCCCCACCTAAACCCCCCTCCCCCCCCACACTGGACAATTCACCTGTTAGCAATAACCTGGCCAGTAAAGGTATGTTGCCCCAAGGTCTCCTCAATGATGAAATTCATGGCAAAAGTGTTTCCTGAGGTGGAGAACAAAGAAGCTAGAGGTAGAAACAAACCGAAGTGATGAGGTGGTAATGTCGTAAAGGAAGGTGCCATATACTGGGGTTTTGGATGAGTGAACAATGCTTTTATCACCTATACTACCGTGTGAAAACCAATATAGACTTGTACTACACATAAATTCGTACCAAATAAATAAATAAATACTTTATTTAAAGTGGCTTGAATTAGTTAACCCTTCCATAGTTCATTTTCTTTAGCCAGGTACCCTGAAAAAGAAGGAAAAAGTAAGGCTAAATGACACCTGTATCAACATTCTGAACCTCAGGAGGGCGTTTTCTCTATGAATTTTCGATGTTTCTTACCAAAAGCAGAGGTTTGAGAAAAAAAAAAAAAAAGTTGAAAATCGGTCTGGATCTGGGGGTAGGCTAGGTAAAAAACCAGTTGGGACTGGGCGGGTTAAATCATGCCAACCCTGTCTAAGTTAACTCTTAAGATTTTAACTATAAGCTACAGCTATGCACACTATAAAACTGTGTTAAAATATCTGGACTTGTGTGTGACACTGACAAAGACAAATAAAGAACACATACACCATAAGAAGAGATATGACTGAAGCAGAGTTGATCAATAAAACAGATGAAGAGATACTGTAAAAGCTAACAACTGAACAAAACACAATGAACATAAAGCTAAGCACTTGAAGTGGAAACCCTACAGTTAGTTGCTGGACAATGCTGTGCAAATTTTTGCTGAAAAATTAGGGAAACAAAAGAGGTAAAAACAGAAACAGATGAAAGGTAAAAACAGAAACAGATGAATGGTAAAAACAGAAATAGATGAAAGGCAAAAAGTAATATTTAAAAAATTGTGGAATGGTAATATGGTTGTGATCTATTAAAAGGACTTCTCAGTATTACTGTGACAGACAAACAGCCTGAAATGTTATCGTTTTAAAATTATTTTCCATTAACCTTAAACTCTATACTGTAAACATATAATTAGATACATATTCTCTGGTAACCCTCAGAACCTCAACTATATTTACACTAAGGGTCATAACTCTACACTTAACTGTAAAGCATTTGTCCACCATGGTATACATCAGTGTCATACATGAGCTGTTGTATCTTTGCATTTGACAGTGAACAAACAGTATGACATATTTGCCCCTACTACTGAGAACCTGTCATTCACATGCTTCATGCCTATTCATCAGTGTTTCCAAATGCTTTACAAAAGAATTTTCCACTTTTATATAGCTAAGGATTCCTCAGGCATAAGAAGCTCCTATGTACAACACACAATTACACTCTAAACCTTCACAACATACAAGTTTAAAAGCAAACTTACAAGGGTCAGGGTCATTACCTAGTATAAAATATTCAAAGCATGTATCTAGACTCTGAAGAATAAATTAATCATATAATAAACAAGTGCAATAATTCATCACATATAACAAAAATTCTTAGAAAACACTAAGAAATTATTAAATGCATCTTATTAATTTAATTAGTCCACATTAATGCCATCACATAAGGCACACAATTATTTAAAAAAAAAAAAAAAAAAAGCCAATCACAGATTATTATATAAATATTAAGGCAACTAACAACATTACGGGCAATGTAGAAGCTACAAGAAATCAATATTAAAACCTAATTTTCACCTTAAACTAAGTCATATTCCACTACTATCACTCCCAGATTAGTAAGACCAAAATAACAGCAGCAAGATGAACACTAAATTTTGATCTGCTGAAATGCCATTTAAACTTCAGCTTCTTGCTATGATATTTAAGTGATAAGGATTCTGTACCTACTTCCAAATGCCTAGAATATGTTCAGTATACTGTACTTCTATTACTCCCAAGCCAGTGTCTAAAAGAAAAGCTCTGGATCAGGAACACAAACTGCTTCTACCTACTGCTCTGTTATTCCATGAATACCAGCTACCTTAAAGCATATCAGTTTCTTTTACTAACTGCTCTCCTACCAGTCAAGTGACGTGAGTGAATGCTGCAAACTGTGTGAAGTTTACTTCTATCTATCCCAGATCTGAGATCATAAGGAACATCCTTGTGGATACTCACCTCAAATTACAAATCACTGTATATTATCATATACAATATGGTTGACTAACAGGCAAAGTTACTGGTATGAAGACCAAATATTTGAGAAAATTTACTAAAACCCAAATTCTGGCTGGTCATAATAACTTGTGAGTGAAATGCAAGTATACAAAGTTTTCTGGTTATTACTGTACTGTTGACCATGAAAATGTGTGTGCAACTTTATGTATCATACTAAACATGGTGCACATATTCCAAATCATTTTATGTCAAAAATGCAGCACAACAGAATGTATATAAACAATAATGAGCTTTAATAACTGCCAGAGTGGTCCAGTTCATATGGTCACGTGTGCACAACCAAGGGTCAAGTGTAATGTCCAGCCGCGGACATCATCATCATCAACATCCAATCCTGTGTTGCCCCATGAGGAGTGTAGGAGCCCGGGGTTAGGCAAGTTGGTCCTGACCTTTAAGATGAGAGTGACCAGCCTCATTCCACCCCTGAGTGGCATTACATGAGCAATAAACCCCAACCACCCCTTGGACATACACCTGCACTGGCTCAATCCGACTGGAGTGCCTTAATTACCCACTAAACCACCAGGCGCCCTAATTTAGTTATATGGTTACCACTCAGTGTAGTACATGGTTTCCTGGTGTACTGGAAACCACTTGGCTTGTCACTCAGTGTAGAGTCACCCATAGACAGAAAGAAGAGGAAAGAAAGACAGAAGAAAAAGACAGAAGAGGGAGTGTAAAGTCACCCACAGGCAGAAGGAAGAGGAAAGAATGAGGGAAAGAAAGACAGAAGAGGAAAGAATGAAGGAAAGAAAGACAGAAGAGGAAAGAATGAAGGAAAGAAAGACAGAAGAGGAAGGATGGAAAGAAGGAATGATGTGATGAAAGGGCAGAAACCCAAGAGAAGCACTACATCAAGAGAGTGAATGGTGAGTGTCCCCACCACATCACTTAAAATCTCGGATTCACCTTGACTCAACACTAATCTGTGATTAAATTTTTTTTTTTATCATTCCAGACAAATTTTGCATTTTACAATAAATTTCATCTCAAATAATAGTGTTACATCCTGATAATGATGGCATTTTCAATTGTTTGATGCAATAACACACAACAAAGACACAGATTTAACATTCATCTCAATATTTTACATAAGAAGTACAGTAGTGATCAGAGAGCTTGGGATGTAGCAGTATCATTCTCCTGAGAAGTATAGCACAGGCTAAAGGTTAAACACTCTTATGTACAATTAACAGATATCTGACTTAGTAATGGCCACTTAGTTTAGACTAAAGGAGAAGTAACAATATGTACCACAAATATTAATTTTGTCCAGTGTATTAATACTGCACAAATGGCAACCTTTTCAGCTCATTTTTTCTTCATATTCTCAAGCTGTATATGACAAAACACAGTACCCATGGCTGAAGTAACTAAGCTTAAGTATTTCAATTCACTTTCATGCCCAACTAATGATCTGTATCTTGAGATGAGCATACCCATCATTATAATGTCAGAGTCCAGGCATCAAAAAGGTGCATCTAAGTGCATATATTATATATCTATAACCACAAAAGTAAATTCACCAGATCAGGTAAAACCAGCAGAGCTAAAACTCACACCATATTCCAATGTATATATAAAAAGTAACAATGCTGTATCTGTATATCTATCTATCTATATAGATAGACAGATACATATATAAAGTACTGCTTCTCTGATGGGAAGATAATGCTGCACTCTGAGTACTAAACTTTTTCAATAAATGATACTGGAGATGAGATTAAGTCTCTGCTAGTCCCATCTGAAACTGCAACCAATCTAGCTACACACACAAATACTGAATTCCTAGCTGATATTTTTTAGTCACATCAGAAAATAAATTTCTAGGAAAAGTAGCACCATAATCTTCACTTGCAATGAAAGAAACTCACTGCAAATATAATAAGGCATCAAGTTATAAAGAAATTAAAAATAGCTGAGTAAGTCAAGTACTCATTACTCCATTTTAATACAACCAGTATTTAAGGGGTTCATACTGTTACTGAGGAAAATTTTATGGACTACATGTGAATATCTGATTCAAGAGCAGAGAGAGAACTGCTCAGAAGGAAGGTAAAATATAATTATACTACAGGATATATTATTCATAGTCTTTTAAAGCCTAGGACATTACCATACGTGACTCACTTAGGGTATTATCTATGAAATAGTTACAGTACAGCACAAGAAATCAAAGGCAAGAGAGTACTGCTATATTACAAGTTGCATAGATAACATGTGATGTTTTCATTGTAAACTTAATGCAAGGCGACTACAAGACCAAACTTGACACAGCTACACTAGCAACCCTTCAGTATTACACACAACTAGTCCACTCCTGAATACCACACTCTTTATACACTTTTTTTTTATGCTAATTACAGTGATAAGGTAACCATTTAAAACACTTAAGCATAATATACAGATTATGCTCTGGTAGTAAAGTATTAACAGATGCTATCTTCAACCAGCAAATGGACTAGCCAGTCAGATATACTACTGGGTTTCTAGGCTATACTATACTGAACAGCCTGTACCTGGTGGCATAAAGGGAGGTGCTCAACAATTTCCCTTTATTACAACCAGATCAAATCATGGGAGCCCACTCTCAGGGTTGCTTAACACTACCACTTGCTTTACACAGTGGAATAACAACAACCTATACAATTTCTGCAACAGTTTCATGCTGCCCATAATGTTGCTGGAGAATATACAGTAAATGAAAACAAATATGGCACCAAAGGTCTATATGATGAAACTCAACTTACCTTTAACTGTGATGTTTTCATGGTACACTTGTACTGTGACTCCCATTATTTGATTTGTGGTGCTGCAGTAAGTTGTGGCATAACATGCAGATTATTAGTTTAATGCAATGTGATATAAGGTGCAGTGCAAGAAACACTAATGAACAAGTTAAGCTTGGCTAGTATACTGAAAAGCCAAATTCTAGTGATAAATTATACATTATCCACTGCATTTGCACCTAATTATCAAGCTGTACAAAAATTACAATACAACACTGATCTATGAGGTGTTATACTGATCTATTTAAAAACTGTGGCAATAGTGCTGCATGCTTTACTCATTAAAAATAGAAGTGAGCACAGTGTAAGCTTCACTAGAAATAAACAAGATTATTTTACTCTGGAAGATCCTGCTACTGCAGTACAAGATAAGTAAAAATGTTAAGCACTAAATCTACGTCACTACAGTATTACTACTGTATGTTGCACCTTTTACAATACTAAGGGCAGAGTTCACAAAAATAAAACTACAACACTACTTGGCACAGTTAGAGGTCAAAAGTCCATACACAACACCACAACCTAATTCCATTGTCAGTGATCCTGTGGCATACCTTTACTATCCAGCAAAAACCTAAGTGTACAAAGAAGATCTTAATAGGGAGGCTACTTCATTTAAAATCTTCTAATCCAATATGACCACATTTTTACATGATAAAGGGCAAGTGATGTGAGATACTGTATTACCCAAACAGCATTCTTTACAAAGAATAAAACTGGATGTGAAATAGCCCAATTTGATTTTCTGAGAACACTTAGCTAAATTTTACCATTAAAATATAGTTCAAGAGAGCTTCATGTCACTAAACTTTCCCACTTTTTTGCTTTGCTGCTTCTACATTAATACAACTGTTCTTTCATAATATCTGCCTTTATTTATAAGCTCAAGATAGCTATGAACAATTTATCAAAAATTTCAAATAAGTTTTAATAAATTCTTCATATAACTTTTTAGCTAAGAAAAATAAGCCTTGTACAGCTTAACAGACTTGTACATGTTCCTCATCTACGTCAGTTAGAATAGAAAATACTTTAATATTTATGGCATAAGTCCAGTTTATTAAAGAGAAGAGAATCAATGGAGAAGTGCACAAGTGAACAGGTTAAATGCTTTCATTCTTTTATCTAACATATGTTCATTTATTTGTAATATATGGTACCATGTGATTTATGCTCAAGATTTTATTGCAATGATTATGAAAGACTGAATGAAACAGCATGTTCCTAACTACATAAAATATATTCTTCACAAAGTACTCTGTGATTAGAAAAATATAAATAATCACCAATCTGACTCTGACTACCTACTTGAGAGCTTAAATAATCTTTTACACAAGGAGGCCACTAGTAAAACTCACACATTTATGAGAGTTAAATACTTGTCAACATCAATATGGCTCAAAAAAGCTATTGAAATATTGGCATACCCAATGTTTTGAAACAAGCCTGCAACACTAAGGTAACTTTTTGTTTACAGTATACTTTTAAGGGCCAAATGTTTTTCAACCCTAGTTACACAGTTCTGGTTGTGTGTCTCTCTACTAACTTCAAGATATCGAAGTGCTTCTCAAAATACTTTTGGAAGTGCTTAGCATATTTAAATTATTCTTTAATTTCCATAGGGAGTTCCATTATTCATTAGTATTATCAAACTTAAGACATCAGAAAGTTTTTTGTAAATGACTGAGATGTCAGGATACGTTTTGATTGCACTTCAGCACTGAAGAATGCTTACATGCCCTGGTAAATGGGGCTCTTAAAGACAAGGAATATATGAACAAAATAAAGTGCTCTTGATCATGCTCATCAATTAGCCATAGTCTGCAATTCAAAACAAGGACTGAGATTAAAGGTACTATATTTTTTCAGAAACTGTTTGACCCTGGAGAAAATTAAGCGAGTTACTTCGTAACTATGCACTAGAGACTTCCATAACAATCATCAATGAACCTACTACTGGGCACACATTTTCTCCAATATGGGTATAATCATGTCAAAGGAAGGCCTCTTGCCAGGGTCTTCATTCATGCAAATACGCACCAGTTTTGAGATGTGGGGAGAGATGCCAGGGGGAACACTCACTCTCAGACTTTCCGTTGCAATCTGCAAACAATGTAAGTCTATGGATGAAAATATATCATAAGCTTTAATAACGATGGTAATACTATAAATGCAGTAATACATATCTAACCTGCATGCAATCAGCCCTTTTCCAAGACTGTGGTTTCACCTCTTTCAACGCCTGTGTTCAGAAAATCAGACCCGCGAAAATTAAAGTGTCTATGGGAAAAAAGGAGTTAAGCATAAATGACAATGTTAAAATGCAACCAACATTTAAAATAATGAGATTACCAGCTGCACAATTTCTTAAACTCGAATCAACCCTGTAAATAACCACCACTGTAGATCTGACTCACAACTCAAATACAGATATAAGTAATAAAACACACAACATGGGCAAACAGGGTTCTGTTGTTTGTACAAAGTAAACTTGTCAAGTTACCCAAATGCAGGCAAGTATACCAGGGATCACAGAGTCTCTGCTGTAATTCAGCTAGCAGGAGCTGATTAATATTCAGCATCAGAATCAAGGTGGGGAAAAAAAATAAATAACTGATACAGGGTTTCATGCCAAAATCAGTTTGTTCATAAATAATTTATACTATACAATATAAACATACTGGTAAGATTTCTAATGTTTATTTCCAAAACTGTGAAACTATGTATTAAGATTTCTATAGGTTAGCTTAGGTTAGGTTAGGGGGGCCCATCATCCACTCACTCAATGTAGGGATGCCTTATGGTCTCTACACTTGAGTGACAAGCCAAATGGTTTCCTGTACCCAGGAAACCATTTACTAGGCTGGGTGGTAACCATATAACCGGGGTGTTTGGCAGGGTTAACCCCTACACCGTGGGGTTGTCGGAGGTTTTCTGTGCCATTCCCGCGGGGATATTCGCGCTCCAACTGACTTTTTTTAAATATTTGCCAAAAATCAAATATTAGACCTAGAATATTATAATTACATATGCATATGGCACATACCTTCAGCTTTCTCCTGGGATGTTTTTTTTTTAGCACTCGTCGACTACCGTAGGGCTTGTGGAGACTTCTGAAGTTGGGTAACTAAGTCTCGACTTTACACTTCCTGACATCCCCTAATCTGAATACCACTGCCAGATATTATCACTAGAAACACTATTCAATGATTTCCAAGTAGTTTGGAATCCATACTAAAAAAAAAAAAAACTGTGAAAGCATTGTAAAATACGAGCACGTACGAGCCTCCCACTCCCGGTAATTCGCGGCTGGTGTTCTCTTGTTTCTTACTCATAAACACACTCACACTTTATTATTTCTAGTACTTTATTACACTTGTATATATCTACAGTCCTTTACCGCTTCCCACACGATGTTTAATAGGGGTAGAGGTCATAGGGCCTTTTATAACAGGCGCAAAAGAGCCAGAAATGGAAGGGCGTCATTTCACCGAGAAGGA
>JAGKTI010004305.1:12247-35168 GCA_018397915.1 Birgus latro
ATATATATATATATATATATATATATATATATATATATATATATACAGTAGGCGCGGAAAGTGTTGACGCCATCTTAAAAAAAGAAAACATTCTTGTGGTTAGCAAGGAGAAACAAATAAATTAACACTCACCATTGAATTTAGTATTTACTGGCATTCCCCTTCACCTTTATTATCTTCTTAAGGCGTCTGGGGAGACTGATGGCGTAGTTTTGCAGAACAGACGGACTAAAACTGCTCCATAGCTGCTTGACTGCAGCCTCAAGTTTAGGCAAAGATGATGTGTCCATACTACGCAGCTGCCGCTTCATGTGCGCCCATAAATTCTCAATGGGATTGATATCTGGGCTGTTTCCGGGCCAATCTCGAATAAAGGGAACCTCACAGTCTGTTAGCCACTGTTTCACTGACTTTGCAACATGTGCAGGGGCAGAATCTTGCATAAATACTCTTGCCTTGGTTTTATCAAAAGAGTCACTTAAAACATCACATAAGAGCTCCAAATAATTGTTCTGGTTCACTTTTTCATTTGCAGGTAGAATTACCAACCTACCAACACCATAATATGTAAAGCAGCCCCAAGCCATGAGTGAGGCTGGGTATTTAACAAACTTGGAAGTGTACTTAGGATCCAGGGGGTCACTGCCTGGTTTGCGGTACACTCGTGATGAAGGGGTACCAGTGACAGTAAATGTTGACTCATCACTCCAAAGCACAGTTTTCCATTGCTCCTCACTCCAGGCAAGATATTTCTTACAAAAATTTACTCTCTTTTTCTTCTGAAGTGCAGTTAGCAGTGGTTTTTTACGAGCACAAAAACTCCTGTAGCCCAGATCGTCATGCAACAGCTGCTGCACACTTCTGACAGACACATCTGCCAGCAACTGTGGGTTCTTTTCTTTTAAATCCCGTGCTGTTAGCCTTGGATCCTTGCTAACTTGCCTTGAGATCAGCTGACGGGTCCTGAAGGTTGTCTTACGAGGTCTCCCAGGCTTGGGAAGTGGAGTGGGAGGAATGGCCTCCCCACTGTCCTTGAACCGCTTCACCAGTCTCTGCACTGTCCTCAGTCTAACACCATCTGATTTGCAATAAATGGGAGTTTGTGGCCATCTTTGTATAAAGTAATCACTTCCACACGTTTGTCCTTGCTTGTGGTTACTTTAGGCATGATGAGAATGTGGTAGGTAACCAAATAACTGTGTTATTTGAGTCAAAACATGCCCTGGTGGTGCATCACACACAGAGACAATCCTCCTCCTGTGGCTGCCCAAACATTACTGAGCCTGCTCCTGTGGTGCCAAACCTATCAAGCAGGGTTGCCAGCTCCTGTTGAAAAAGCGTCAGCTCATTTCGCATCACAGGGGAGGGTAGTATTGCCCCTACTTCACTTAACGCGAAAAAAAATAACGTCGGCCCTTTAGCGTCAATACTTTCCGCGCCTACTGTATGTGTCGCTGTGTGGCTTACTGTATATTCTTGTCTCTGATCATTACGTAAAGTTTCTGTTGTCAGTCAATGCACGCAATATTTCTCGGTGAACACTCGTTGCACTCTTTTATACGTATATTTCACACTGAACCATATGCAATATAAAACACTATCACATGATTCCATCCCAGGCTCTTCTGTTATTCCCTTCCTTAGTGTATGGTGTATGAGAGCACCTGTTCCCTTAGCAATTATGCATTCGTGTATGTATCTCTATGGCATAACATAATGCCTGCTGTGGTAGGTCAGTTATTTCACTAATCCAGGCACTATATGTTTCACAGATATAAGTAATGGCTTCACCATAAGGGTAAATACATCATTTACGGGCAGGGTGAGAGTGGAAACCCCCGCTATAACAAACCAAACTCCTGCCTCTAGGCCTAATGGCTGATAACGTGCACCAATGCGTTACAAACAATATATCTATATTCAATAGACACAATCACTTCAAAGTATAGTCAAAAACACTGTACAGTCACAATATTTCAATAATGGCTTCAGCTTCGGGTGGGAGGGGGAAAATGGCGGATTTAAAGGGACAATGCAACGCGGCACAACCCTGCTGTCTGGCTGCTTGTGGAGCACTGAGTTTTTATCACTATGGAGAGGCCCACATGAGCCACTGCAGTGTTGCCAAGGTCTTACCTTGGGAGAGACATGCGGCTGCTAGAACGCACCCAAATTTGACGCAAATCGACCGAAAACTTATTTTTTGGTGAATTTTTTTTTTGCTTTTTCACGCGATTTGCAGCCCGTGTGCTTCTACACATCATACCACATGGAATGCAAATCGCGGTTCCGTGCATGAAAGAGTTACGTGATGTTCTAATATAGTAGATTAAGTATAAGCAAAAGTGTTGTCCAAATAATAGAATACAGTACATTCAGTTAGTGGAAGAATCCACTGATACAATGCATTATCAGCTGGGTGTCATCTATCACCAGGCGGGTAGCTGGGAGATGCAAACTTCAAGTAAAAGTTATCTTTCTTAGTATGAATTACCACAAGATGAGCACCACCTTCAGTAAAATGAATATGGAAGGAGTTACGAGAAGGGATAAAGGTAGAAAACAGGATGATGATTTCTACCCAGGACTGGTTGAAATGGAAACATGTAATAAAGCAGAAGAGAAAGTGAATAAACTGGAGACAACTTTTCATGGTGAAATAGATGAAATTACGAAGGAGTTACGCATGCATAAGGAAGAAAAAGAAATCAGTAAAGGAATTAAAAACAACAATAGTTGAGCTGTCAGTTGAGGTAGCTTCACTTAGAAAGAAGACTTGTGAAATGACAAGTACATTTGTCAAACATGGAAGAGTTCAGAAATGATACGGAGACAGTTAGCCAAGCAAGCAGTCTGATAGACCAAGGCAGTGATATTGAAGAGAAGATAACCTGGGTGAATGAAATGATGAGAAATTAGAAAGCTGAAGTGCAAACTAAGAATGCTGAAATGGTGAAGTAAGGAAAGACTTATAAACTTGAAGGAAAAAACATTAGTAAGGAAGTGAAAGAAATAATTAAAAACAACCCAAAACTGGTCAAAGATTCAGCAGATATCAACAAATATAGAGTGATCACTCGTATAGATGAAGAAGAAATAAGAAACAAAATTCCTAGAGACAAAAAGGAGATGGTAAATATATTGAACATATTGAAAGAAGTATCAGAGGATATCTTTTATAAAGATATAGAGGAAAACAAAAGGCAAGGGAAATACGACAGAAACAAGTCAAGGCCTCTGAAAGTAACCTTCCAGAGTGTAAACACTGTGGAGGATATACTAAAAATTGCAAAGAAACTCATGGAAAAAGAGGAATTTAACCCGCCCAGTCCCGACTGATTTTTTACCCAACACACGCTCTGAACCCGACCGATTTTCAACTTTTTTTTTTTTTTCTCAAACCTCTGCTTTTGGTGAGGAACATTGAAAATTCATAGAGAAATCTCCCTACTGAGCTTATAAATGTTGCTACAGGTGTCACTCAGCCTTACCTTTCATTCTCTCTCAGGGTACGTGGCTTTAAACAAAAAGAACTATGGGAGGGTTAACTAACTCAAGCCACTTTAAATTACATATTTATTTATTTATTTGGTATGAATTTATGTGTAGTACAAGACTATATTGGTTTTTAATCAATAATATAGGTGATATAAGCATTGTTCACTCACCAAAACACCAGCATATGGCACCTTCCTTTACGACATTACCACCTCATCACTTCTGTTTGTTTCTCCCTCTAGCTTCTTTGTTTCTTTGTCCTCCACCTCGGGAATCACTTTCACCATGAATTTCGTCATTGGAGAGACCGTTGGGCAACATGTCTTTACTGGCCAGGTTACTGCCAACAGATGAATTGCCGAGTGTGGGGGGGGGAGGGGGGTCAGGTGGGGCCAGGCAGTATCCCTACTTGACAGCAGGTAGAGGAAGGTCTCCCACATATGCCTACCAAAAATCACCCGCGAATCTTGAAAATTGTGCAAACGACAGGCCTTGCAATTGACTGATGTATGATGCACGTTGGTGGGTCTGAGCGTGAAAAAAAGTGGTGACGTGCATCGTATGTCAGTGGGACTGGGCGGGTTAAAAGAGTATGGATAAACAGATGCTTAACTAAAGAGGAATTGGGAATACTAAAGTAGAAGAGGGAGGAAGCAAAAACAAGGAATGAGGAAAGATAAGAGGAAAAGAGTAAATTTCTGAATTGGAATGCTGGTACAATAGTGGTACATAACCAACAGGGAGTAAAAAGAAGGAAGGTATTACACTTAGGCAATGGCAAGTATGTAAACAAGATGATTAAGTTGATGTACTCAAATGCAGATTAAATGGCTTCTAAATTATTAGAGATGAAAGACTATACCAGAGAAAGAGAACCACATATTATTTGCCTAACTGAAACAAAATTAACTTCAAAGATATCAAATGTTACTCTAAACTTAGAGGAAAGGAGAATAGACAAAAACTGAAGAAAAGGAGGAGGAATTATAACATTAACAAAGAAAAATGTACATGTCAAAGAAGAACTAAATATACCCTCACAATTTTTTTCTTTTTTTTTATGCAAGGAAGAAGGAACCCAAGGCCATGGGCCCACAAACTGTTCCTTCCAAGAATAAACAAAAACAATACAAGCGAGAGACAAATTCAAGATCCGTTCATTTCGAGATGCCTGGACACACTTCGTTTGAAAGACTGGAGATCATAGAAAGTAGGAAATACAGACAGAGGAAGACAGTTCCAGAGATGACCAGTTGCATAAATGAAGGACTGGGAGTAACGGTTAAATCTTGCATTAGAGAGTTGGACAGAAAAGGGATGAGAGGTTGTTGCGAGACGGGTACTACGTGCCCATTGTAGAGGTGGAGGGATGCAAGCACACAGTTCAGAGGAACAGTGACCATTGAAGTAGTGATAGAAAAGAGATAAAGACACAACAGTGCGGTGAAGAGACAGAGGTTGAAGGGAGCTAGTAAGAGGAGGAGAGTTAATGAGAGGAAAAGCCTTTGACTCCACCCTATTGAGAAGGGCTGTATGTGGGGAGCCTTCCCACACGTGAGAGTTGTACTCTAAACGGGCAAATAAAACCCCTGTATAAAGTCAACAACTTTGCAGTGGTCAAGAAGGTTTGGAGTCGGCTTAGCACACCTAATCTCCCAGCATTAGAGATTAACACATCTGAAGGTAAAATAATTGTGACAAATATATATATGCCACCCAAAACAAACATTTGGGAAAGAGGCAAATATGAAGACCTGGCAGAAAGTACAATTCAACGTTTAGGAGCATTACTACACAGAAAGGAAGACAACTCTGAAAGAATTATATTAACTGGAGAATTCAATACAAATATAAATTGGAATACTCTAGATGTAAGAAGCCATGAAAGCTATTGGGATCAAAAGCTCCTGGATCTTTTGCAGGAGCTTTTCTTAACACGTAAAGGTAAAAGCCAGAAAAAGAGGACTTGATGATCCATCAGTACTAGATCTTATATTTACTAGGCAAGAAAATGATATTAACAATATTATGTATTACCCTCCATTCGGCAAAGGCAACCACGCAGTATTAAATTCCAACCTCAGGATTGCATTTGACATGGTTAACAGAAATTAGAGTTATAATAAGAGTCTAAACTAAAAAAGGGGAATTACCCTGACCTATAGAAGTACTCCTTAGAAATAAATTGGGAAAAGAAGCTTAGAGGACAAGATTTAAATGTTATATATAGAAAATTTTGTGAACTTTATGAAATAAGAGTCCAAAATTAAATCCCTCACCACAAAAAAAAAAAAAAAAATGAAGAAATGGTTTAATCTATCTATCTATTGCCAGATGCCTCAATCCCGCATGGGGTGGCCACAAACAAATCGCCTCCATGTCACTCTGTCCCCCGCTATTTCTTTACCCCGCTCCCAACTCACACCCCCCTCTTTCATGTACCTCTCCACTCCATCCCTCCTACTCATCCTTGGCCTCCCCCTCCCTCTCCTCCCCTCCACCTCACTCACATACACTCTCCTCATCACCATTCACTCCCCATCCTCTCCACATGCCCAAACCACCTTAACGTGTTTTTCCTAACACTTCCTGTCACGACTACACACACACCACAACACTCCACTTCCTCATTTGTTAGTCTGTCTCTCCATGTGACTCCACATGCTCCTCTCAGATAACTCATTTCCACTGCTCTCACTCTTGACTTCTGTCCTTCCAACAGGGTCCAAGCTTCACTTCCACATGTTAGAGTTGGTATCACAATACTGTCATGCTCACTTCCCTGTTTCTTATCACTGCTTTCAATGAACCAGCAATCTTCCTTCCCTGCTGCACCCTTTCAAGCACTTCACCCTCCAAACTTCCATCCTTACTCATCACACTACTCAAGTACTTAAAATGCACTCACATTCTCCATATCCTCCCCATCCAATCTCACTGTACATTCACTGGCTTCACTTCTCTCGAAGATCATCACTTTACTCTTCCCTACATTCACCTTTAGATTCCGTGTCTTACACACACTCCCAAACTCATCTACCAAGCTTTGCAGTTCCCCTTCATCTTCACTCAACAACACAGTATCATCTGCAAACAACAGTACAGGGAGTTTCCAGACAGTGCCCTCTCTCACTAGGGCTGCTCCAACATCCACTGCCCGACCTTGTATCTCTTTTATAACCCCATCCATGTACAGATTGAACAACCTTGATGACATGACACATCCTTGTTTCAATCCAACCTTCAAATGGAAAGATTTACTCAGTTTGCCATCCACACGCACTGCAGCCTTAGCAGTACCTTCATACATACTCTTTACTGCCTTCAACAACTTCCCATCCACTCCATATATTCTTAATACTTTCCACAGTCCTTGTCTATCTACCCTGTCATATGCTTTCTCCAAATCCATGAAGGCTGCATACAACTTCTTTCCCTTCTCTAGAAACTTTTCCACTAAAGATCGACAAATGAATGTTTGGTCTACACAACCTCTTCCCTTCCTAAAACCTCCCCGTTCTTCTCCAACTAATTCCTCTGTTATTTACCTAACTCTGTCAATAAGTATCCTACCATATACTTTTCCTATTACACTAAGAAGGCAAATGCCCCTATGATTACCACACACTTCTTTTTACCCTTTTCCTTTGTACAGAGGAATAATTATACCTGACTTCCAATCCTCCAGGACTCTACCTTCCTCCCAGGCCAATCTGCACACCTTCCACATCCATTCTATTACTATCTTTCCCCCATGCTTCAGCATTTCACCACACACTCCATCAATTCCTGGGGCTTTCCCCATTTTAACTTTCTTCATTGCTTCCACCACTTCCATCCTACTGATTTCTTCCTCTCTTCTCACAACCCTCCTTCTCCTCGCCATTCCCCAGCCACTTATACTTGCATTACTTTCATTCTCTATGTTCAACAATTCGTTAAAGTGTTATCTCCATCTGTTCACTTTTTCTCCCTTTTCCACTAGTAATCTACCATTTTTATCTTTCACACCCCCACTAACTTTGTTGGCATCCTGCCTAGCTCTCTTTACCTCATTCCAGAACATTTTCTTATATTCCCTCCACTATGCACTCAAATTCCTTCCAAATTCCTCATCCACTCTCTTCTTACTCTTTCTTACTAATCTTTACACCTCTCTCCTCCTCTCTACATATAACTCTCTCATCCGCCTCTCATCTTCTTCGACGCCCCTGTTCCTCATCCACTCATTATATGCTTTCTTCTTTTGTTCCACAGCCTCTCTCACCTCTTCTATCCACCATGCTGTTCCCTGAATCCCCTTTTGTCTTCTCTTCACCCCACACACCATCGCACATGCTGCACAGATTTCTTCTGTGAATATCTTGCACACACCTTCCACGTCCCCCATCTGCTCCAATCTATATTTACCCAATTGCTCCTCCACTTCCCTTTTATATTCAGTCTTTATACCATCCTCTTGTAACTTTTCTACCCTCCTTGTAAAAACTACTTCCTCCTGTCCTTCCCTTCTCCTCTTCCCCCATCTTGTTTGGATTCTGATTCTGGCCACCACCAAGTGGTGGTCAGAAAGTCCATTCCCCCAACCTCTATATACTCTTGCATCCATTACACATCTTCTCATCCTTTCATCCACAAACACATAGTCAATCATTGCCTTCCATTTATTCAGTTCACCATCCACCCTTCTCAACACTCGCCATGTATACCTATGGATCATTTTGTGCCTGAAGAGGGTATTAGCTAACACCAACCCCCTCCCGGCACAAATGTCCACTAAAGCACTGCCATTCTCATCCATCTCTGCAGGCACACCCCATTCACCAACCACTCCATCCACCTTCTCATTCCCTACTTTTCCATTCATATCTCCAATCAGAAGCACTCTCTCATTCCCTTCAAACTTTTCCAAGCACACTTCCACATTTGTCCAGAACTCTCCTCTCACTCTACTTACACGATCTTGTGTTGGCACATACACGCACACAGTCGCCCACATTTGTAGTCCAACTTTCACTCTTACCCACACAATCCTTGACCCAACTGATCCATACTCTCTTACATTCTCCTTCCATCTGTTGCTCACAGCAATACACACTCCTTCTTTTGCCCTCTCATTCTCACCCACTTCTGTGCATATACCTCATCCATACTTCCATTCTCTCACATTCTCACCTCACCATTTAGTTTCAGTTATTCCACATATACCCACTTTCGCACTCTCAAGCACCTGTACGATCTCTCTCTCTTTCACCTCATCATTCATACCCCTTACATTCCAATTCGCAATCCTTACCAAGTCCTTTGTCCAGTCCTTTTTCATCAACTTTTGGTCAGTCCTGGTCCGAGGCGTCTTGTTCATATTTTCAAGCCGCATTTTCGTGAGACCTTTTTAGACCAGTCAAAGTTTTCTGGATCTACTTGACTTTCGCGAGAATGGATTTATACCAGTTCCATCCATAATGTGCTCCTATTGGCTGGAGGAGGGAGTGGGAGGAGTCATTACGGAATCAGCTGGGTTATGTAAACAGAGAGAACAAGATAGTAATAAATCAATTAGCTATAAATATTGTCATTACTAGTGTACACAGTAGCTGTTTGTATGTAATATAAAAGAAAATATGACAGCTTCCCAGTGTGTCACTACTACAATCATGATAATGAGTTCTCATTACACCATGAAGTGAAATGAATCTTCAGCTGACCTTTTCAGTTAAAAGAGAACTAATAACCGGAGACAAAGGATGAAATACGTGTCCTTAGGGAATTATTACTGGGAAATAGTTGTGTCATCATTATAATAATCCACTGAGACTCACGGAATTTGAATTCTCTCCTGGCATTATTATCTTCCTGCTTCAGCCACAACTGATCATCTTTTTCAATTCAGGTTTAAACAAGTATTCATTTCCAGTAGCACCTACATTTATATCACCGTCCTATGTCACTGTTGATCGCTGTATGTTCGAAATTCCATTTTTGAAATATAGTATTATTAAACTTTCATTTCTGTCAGCCATCTTTGTCGTATCAGCTGTTTACCCTGGACACAGGACGCTTCTCCCTGTCCTTGTTGCTCACTGCTACTGCGCATCATTTGTGCGCAGAATGGGTAAACCCAGTCCTGGCTCTGGGGCAGGACTGCTTTAGACCAGTCTTGACTGGTCCGATTTTTCTGAAACTGTCTCACCAGAACAGCCTTCAGCCTTGGGACTAGTCTTGACTGGTCTGAAAGCCTCACGAAAACGCGGCTTTAGTTAGTTGTTTTACGGGGTGGGGCACTAACCCACAAACAACCCTTTTAGTCACCTCTTATGACAAGCAGGGATACTGGGGGAGAATTCTTGAAAAAACCCCTACCCCCAGGGGGGGGTTTAATACAGAGTGTAAAAAATAAAAAGAAAAAAGAGAATTGCTGTGGAATGGAGAATTCTTGAAAAACCCCTTACCCTCAGGGGGGGTTTAATACAGACTGTAAAAAATAAAAAGAAAAAAGAGAATTGCTGTGGAATAGATACAGAAGATACAATAGTGAGAGGGCATAGTATAACAACTATAAACAGGCAAGAAATTATTATACAAGGATAAGGAGAGAAGCTCAAAGACTGTTCGAGAAAGGCATTATAAAGAAAAGCAGTGATCAACCTAAGTTATTTTACAGCTACATCCGAAACAAAACCAGTGTTAAAATACATTCCATTACGGATGACGGAGTCATCTATACGCAAGAGAGATATTTGTGAAGCACTGAATAAAAATTTCTAATCTGTTTTTACAGAAGAAAATAATTTTGAGAGATGATATGGAACATGCATGCCCACACATATTACCAGATATACAAATATCAGAAAAAGAAGCACTGGAAGAGTTAAGTAAATTAGGAGCCTCTGTGGTATAGTGGTAAAGTGTGTGTTTTTGTACACTGAAGAACGAGGGTTTGCGCCCCGCCAGGGTGATAAACTTTGGGAGCATTCTTCCGATCAAGTACTGCTTTGGTAGACATAAGGGGTGCTATGGTTGAACCAGTGTCGCATACTATAAAGTATGCTTGCTCCCAGTCAGCTTGCGTGGGCCGATTACACTTGGTTCACAGACTACACACACATCCGAAGCCATTCCAATTCAACAATCACACTTACAAATACTTCTCACCCAACATACAATCTCTGCAGAGCACCACATGTTGGTGGCGTGGAGCCAGATACACCAGAAGACAAAGGAAAAGCAAATGGTCCTGATGAAATTTAAGGTTGGGTGCTACATGAATGTGCAGAAGAGTAAAGCACACCATTATATTTAATATTCAAGGAATCCTTAAGTCAAGGTAAACTACCTGATATTTGAAAGAAAGCAAACCTTGTTCCTCTGTTCAGAAAAGGGAGTAGACAGAATCCATTCAACTACCGACCAGTATCACTGACCAGTGTTGTAAGATACTAGAAAAGCTTATTAGAAATCTTTGGGTAATCTGTCTAGAAGAACACAGTATGAGAACAGAAAGTTGGTTTGGTTTTAGAAAGGGGAATTCATGTGTTACTAATCTATTAAGCTACTATGATAGAGTTACAGAAACATTACAGAAAAAAGAAGGATGGGTGGACAGTATCTAGATTTCAAGAAAGCATTTGTCAGAGTACCTCACCAAAGACTTTTATGGAATCTGTACCATCAAGGAGGAATTTAAGGCAACCTGTACTGTTGGATGCAGGATTTTCTCAAAAGGGAAATGAGAACAGTACTATGGGTAAATTATTCATCATGGAGGGAAGTGACTAGCAGAGTCCCACAGGCTCACTGGCACGAATTATGTTTTTAGTATATATCAATGACATAGACAGTAACAATGGAAATGGAAGCTATCTAAATATGCTAATGACCCATAAAGAAGAAATACTAACACAGATTCTTGCAGAGAGCTACTAGAAGAATTAAACTTCATGAATGGAGTAATAACTGGCAAATGAAATTTAATGTTGACAAGTGTCATGCAATTAAGTTTGGTAAGTGAAAAAAGACCAGACTGGGATTATAAGTTAGGAAGATCAGCCATACAGATACCAGAAAGGGAGAAGGACCTAGGAGTTATTATCAGTCACACTATCTCCTGCTGACCACATCAGTGAGAAGATACGTAACATGTATACAGTACACTGCTTTGCTTGCTAATATGAGAATAGCATTCACATATATAAATGAAGACATGCTGAGAAAGATAATAACATCATTCATCAGCGCAACCCAGGAATATTCATCAATAGTATGGAATCCTCATCTAAAAAAACACAGAGATAAGACTGAAGAAGTACAAAGGGCAGCTACAAAATGGGTACCCAGCTTAAAGGGTCTAAGCTAAGAAGAAAGACTAGAAAAATTGAATCTACCAACACTACAGGAGAGAAAGTAAAGAGGAGACATGATTATGTTATATAAATGCTTCTCAGGGAAAGAAAGAATAGACATTAATGAGTACATAATTTATGGGGAAATATCAGCAAGAGGACACTGCAAACAAAACTACTGTACGTGAAAAGCTGCGATAAAGACGTAAGGAAATTTAGTTTCCCAAACAGGACAACCATTCAGTGGAATGCATTACCGAATGAAACAGTGTGTGCCAAAACTATTCATACATTTAAGGATATGTATGATTAAAATGGTTTAATACACGCAACAGTACGAACTTGACTCATTCCTGTAAAGATACAATTAGGTAAGAACACACACACACACACACATACACTAGACGCGAGAGAAGCAGGACATTCCGCACATTGCTCCACACCAGGCCAATCTCAGCCACAAATGGCCATACCTGAAAAGTATCTTTATATGAGTCAAGCTCTGTACTAGGTCCAACTAAATATCTATCTATCTATTGCCAGACGCCTCAATCCCATAAGGGGTGGCCACAAACAGATCGCTTCCATGTTGCTCCGTCCCCCGCCATTTCACTGCCCTGCTCGCAGCTCACACCCCCCTCTCTCATATACCTCTCCACTCTATCCCTCCATCTCATCCTTGGCCTCCCCCTCCCTCTCGCCCTCTCCACCTCACTCACATACACTCTCCTCATCAGTCTCTCACTCTCCATCCTCTCCACATGCCCAAACCACCTTAATGTGTTTCACCTAATGCTTCCTGTCACATCCACATCCACACCATTTGTCAGTCTGTCTCTGCATGTGACTTCACATGCTCCTTTCAAATAACTCATATCCACTGCTCTCACTCTTGACTTCTGTCCCTCCAACAGAGTCCAAGCTTCACTTCCATATGTTAGAGTTGGTATCACAATACTGTCATGTAGCAGCTTTTTCACTTCCATGCTCACTTCCCTGTTTCTTATCACTGTTTTCAAGGAACCAGCAACTTTTCTTCCCTGCTGCACCCTTTCAAGCACTTCACCCTCCAGACTTCCATCCTTACTCACCACAATGCCCAAGTACTTAAATGCACTCACATTCTCCATATACTCCCCATCCAGTTTCACTGTACATTCACTGACTTCACTTCTCTCAAAGACCATCACATTACTCTTCCCTACAATCACCTTTAGATTCTGTTTCTTACACGCTCTCTTAAACTCATTTACCGCGCCTTCCACCTCCCCTTCGTCTTCACTTAACAACACAGTATCATCTGCAAACAACAGTACAGGGAGTTTTCAAACACTGCCCTCTATCACTAGGGCCGCTCCAACATCCACTGTCCTACCTTGTATCTCTTTTATAACCCCATTCATATACAGATTGAACAACCATGGAGACATGACCCATCCTTGTTTCAATCCAACCTTCAAATGAAAAAATTCACTCAGTTCACCATCCACACCTCATACATACTCTTCACAGCCTTCAACAACCTCCCATCTACTCCATATATTCTTAATACTTTCCACAATCCTTGTCTATCCACCCTGTCATATGCTTTCTCCAGATCCATGAAGGCTGCATACAACTTCTTTCCCTTCTCTAGAAACTTTTCCACTAAATATTTAAGAATTAATATCTGGTCTACACAACCTCTTCCCATCCTAAAACCTCCCTGTTCTTCTCCAACTAATTCCTCTGTTATTTCCCTAACTCTGTCAATAAGTATCCTACCATATACTTTTCCTATTACACTGAGAAGGCAAATGCCGCTATGATTACCACACACTTCTTTTTCCCCTTTTCCTTTGTCTATCTATCTATCTATTGCCTGACGGCATAATCCCGTAAGGGGTGGCCATTTGACTCTGAGTTATTTGTTTTACGGGGAGGGGCACTAACCCTCCACCAACCCACTTGTTGATACGTAGGGAGCACGTATGGTTTGGCTACATGGTTACCACCCAGCGTTGTAAATGGTTTCTTAGCTTACAGGAAACCAGTTGGCTTGTCACTCAATGTAAAGCCACCTGTAAAGGAAAGAAAAGCAATAAGAAGTGACAGGAAAGATGGGAGAAACAGGAAGAGAGGAGGGCAGGCACAAAAAAATAATAATAAAGGGTAAGGAAGAAGTAGGCAGCACTACATCAAGTGAGTGGATGATGGTCGCCACCACCTACCAGGGGAATAATTACACCTGACTTCCAATCCCCTCCCAGGCCATTCTGCACTCCTTTGACACCCATTCTATTACTATCTCTCCCCCATGCTTCAGCATTTCACCACACACTCCATCAATTCCTGGGGCTTTCCCCATTTTAACTTTATTCATTGCTTCCACAACTTCCATCCTACTGATTTCTTCCTCTCTTCCCACATCCCTCCTTCTCCCAGCCATTCCCAAGCCTCTTATACTTGCATTACTTTCATTCTCTATGTTCAACAATTCCTTAAAGTTAAAGTGTTCTCTCCATCTGTTCACTTTTTCTCCCTTCTCCACTAGTAATCTACCATTTTTATCTTTCACACCCCAGCTAACTTCTTTGGCATCCTGTCTAACTCTCTTTACCTCTTTCCAGAACATTCACTTTTTCTCCCTTCTCCACTAGCAATCTACCATTTTTATCTTTCACACCCCGGCTAACTTCTTTGGCACCCTGTCTAACTCTCTTTACCTCTTTCCAGAACATTTTCTTACATTCCCTCCACTTTACACTCAAATTCCTTCCAAATTCCTTATCCACTCTCTTCTTACTAATCTTTTCACCTCTATCCTCCTCTCTACATATAACTCTCTTTTCCGTCTCCCAACTTCTTCGATGCCCCTGTTCCTTATCCACTCATTATATGCTTTCTTCTTTTGTGCCACAGCCTCTCTCACCTCTTCACCCCACCATGCTGTTCCCTGAACCCCCTTTCGTCTTCTCATCACCCCACACACCACCTCACATGTTGCACAGATTTCTTCTGTGTCTTGCGTACACCTTCCATGTCCCCCATCTGCTCCAGTCTGTACTGTAATCCCTCTAATATCCGGACGTCCAATAACCGGACATACTCACTAACCGGATATTCTGGGCTGCCCAACCCCCAAAATGCAAAAAAATCCGAAAAAAATTGATTAATTTTCGATTTTTTGGGACTGCGTCAGTTTTAATTTCCCGTGTGCGCCGATCCCCTCTGTTTACACTCTTGACGCCACTATCGGTCGCCATTACCCACTCCCCTCCTCCCTTGTGAACAACTCCGAAAATGGCGGCCGAAGTGATTGCTTTTGTGGTGATACCCTACCTCTTACAGTGCTTGATACTGCTCTTCACCTTCTTCGTCATGTGTGTGATGATGGCCCCGCCTCCTGAGAAGAGGAAGAGAGTGGTTCTGACTCTGGAGAAGAAGAGGTAGATATTGGACAAGGTAGACGCCGGCTGGTCAACAGGGCGCATCGTACGTGAGTTCAACCTCTCTCGCTCCACCTTGTTTGATATCAAGAAGTCCCGAGACAAACTACAGCAGTACACAGCTGATTTCGCATCGAAGACCAGACGAAACGTGCAGAGGAAGGTGATGTTTACTCCTAAGTATGCAGACATCGACCGCTCCACGTTGATTTGGTATTGACAACAACAAGCTGCTGGTGTGTTGGTACGTGGAACGGAGCTGAAAGCTGCTGCTGAAAAGTTCGCAAGGCTACACGACGCCCCAGACTTCAAGGCATCTGAAGGTTGGCTCTTCGCATTTAAGTTACGACACGGACTTACCAACCGTAAGACCCATGGCAAAGCTCTGGACGCTAACGACAAAGGAGTAGAACAGTTTCGGCAGAAGGTGAATGGCTTGATTGATAGGGAGGGCCTCACTCTCGGTCAAGTTTACAACGCTGACGAAACTGGCCTATTTTATCGTTCAATACCCACAAACACTCTCGCTGAGGAGACGGAGAAGCGTTTACCTGGCCCCAAGCTCTCGAAGCAACGTGTGTCTGCTTTGTGCTGTGCCAATGCTAACGGCATGCACTGGCTCAAGCCTGTTATTGTAGGCCGTGCAAAGCAGCCTAGGTGCCTTTGTGGGTTAAAATGAATGCCCTTCCTGTCATGTGGTATCATTCTCTGAAGGCTTGGTTCACAACCAAGATCTTCAAGAATTGGTTCCACCAACACTTTGTTAAGGAGGTCATTCGTTATCAGACGGAGACACTGAAAATCCGACGAGACCAGGTAAAGGCCCTCCCGATTCTTGACAATGCACCTGCGCATCCATCAGACAAGGAGTTGGTGGCAGAGAATGGTCGCATCAGGTGTCTGTTTTTGCTACCTAATACAACTGCTCTCATCCAACCAATGGACCAGGGAGTGATTGTGGCAACGAAGAGGCTATACCGACGGACGTTTTTGGACGAGGTGATGGTTATGTACGAGGACGAGGACGATCACAGGGAAGGACGTGACATGCAAGGACAAAAAACACTCGAAAACATTCGCCGATACACCCTCAAGTCTGCCATCTACAACTGGGGAAATGCATGGAATGAAGTCTCTGTCAAGACTTTAGAAAATGGTTGGTCTCGCCTACTTCATGGAAGTGACGTGGTGCTCGATTTTCTGGGTTTTGACGTGGATGACTTTCATGCAAGGCTTCGTACGGATGGAGACGATGTGGATGTCGACGAAGTGCGCGAGTGGTTGGATGACGACGAGGGTGATCCTGGGTATCAGATCATGTCTGATATCGAGATCGCATCTACTTTTGCTGGTCCCAGTACCCAGCATGAAGATTCTGACGAGGACAGCGACGATGATGCGGACTCCTCACAGGTTGCAACTGCCCCAACGATCCTCAGGCTGAGCACAATCCGGCACTATGTGGAGTTCGTCCTTGACTACCTAGAACACCCGGACTGCGACAGAGAGATGGGGTCATTGGAATTGGCGAGTCAAGTGCGAGGTTTCAGGCAATGCATCATTAATCATCAAAATCGTCGTCCTCTGCCTCAATCAACCATTGAGAGTTTTTTCAGGCCAGTCAACCCTGCCGTTGTCCACTCTCGCTCCACACCATCATCTCACGAAGACAGGCCTTCTAGCTCCGATCCACAGCCCAGCACATCAGGCACGGCTGAATCACCACTGGATGTTAGTTTGCGTCTATCTTCGGAGTCCTCTGTAGTGGATAGTGTATCACCACGTCGCACCAAGATGCCCCTACGCCGCCTTCGTCTGCTCATCTCGGACTCTGACAGCGACTAAATTCTCCAGGGATTGTCACTAGACCACACGGGAATTTACTGTTGTGTACAGTGCAGTGAAGTGATGTTATTCCAGTTATAAAAAAAAAACCTTGGTGAAAGTGTTGGTGAGAAGTGCTGGTGATTCTCAGTTGGAAAGGTGTGTCAGGTGCAATGTCTTCCTGTCCGAGTCTGAGATGATAGAGTGGGTTATTACATCAGGATGGCCGCATTTTGTTCGTAAGTACCCTAACTTCATGCCTAACCTGTTTTCATCATGCTGTACATGTGTTAAAAAATTACCAGAAATGTTAATCATAATGTCCTGCTTGCAATTTAATTTTTCCATGCAAGGTTCTTAAGTAAAACAGCTAGAAAAAAGGTGGAAGATGTGAATTTCATGTCCGGTCCTAACCTAACCTAACTTATGGTTACCATAAAGATTTTCATGCCTAACCTGTTTTCATGATGCTGTTAACGTGTTAAGAAATTACCCTAAATGTTAATCATAATTTCCTGCTTGCAATTTAATTTTTCCATGCATGGTTCTTCAGTAAAACAGCTAGAAAAAAGGTTGAAGCAGTTAATTTCATGTCTGGTCCTAACCTAACCTAACCTATGGTTACCATAAAGATTTTCATGCCTAACCTGTTTTCATCATGCTGTACATGTGTTAAAAAATTACCCTAAATGTTAATCATAATTTCCTGCTTGCTATTTAATTTTTCCATGCATGGTTCTTAAGTAAAACAGCTTGAAAAAAGCTTGAAGCAGTGAATTTCATGTCCGGTCCTAACCTAACCTAACCTAATATTGTGTTAATCATAATTTCCTGCTTTTAATTTAATTCTTTCATGCATGGTTATTAAGTGCACCAGCTATGAAAAAGGTTGAAGCAGTGAATTTCATGTCCGGTCATAACCTAACCTAACCTAACCAAACCTAACCTAACTTAACCTAACCTAACCTAACCTAACCTAACCTAACCTAACTTAACCTAACCTAACCATTTTTCTGTATTTGATTCTTTGTATCCAATAATTTAGTGCATAAAATGTGAGAAAAGATGATTTCCATGTCCGATACTTACTTATACTATGCTGGCAAGTTCTGAGCTCCTATGACTCACTCACCCCTAAATCATCATTTTTTGGTTAAAATTCAATAAATTCATGCTATGTATGCATTATTTATGTGAAAAGGGACCTAAATTAGTGCTATACGTGTCCACTAGGGAGGTAGGAAGGTAGTTTTCTGATTTAGGTTAGGTTAGGTTAGGGTCATGAAAAACCAGTGCTGGAGCTTCAGGACCAATATCCGGACAAAACCAATATCCGGACATGCCTTTGGCTCTATTACGTCGGATATTGGAGGGATTACTGTATTTACAAAATCGCTCCTCCACTTCTCTTTTATATTCTGCCTTTATTCCATCCTCTTGTAACTTTTCTACCCTCCATGTAAGAACTACTTCCTCCTGTCCTTCCCTTCTTCTCTTTTTCCATTTTGTTTGGACTTCAATTCTGACCGCCACCAAGTGGTGGTCCGAAAGTTCACTACCTCAACCTCTATATACTCTTGCATCCATTACACACTTTCTCATCCTTTCATCCACACACGCATAATCAATCATTGCCTTCTGTTCATTCAGTTCACCATCCACCCCTCTCATCACTCGCCACGTATACCTGTGGATCATTTTGTGCCTGAAAAGGGTATTAGCTATCACCAACTCCTTCCGGGCACAAAAGTCCACTAAAGTACTGCCATTCTCATCCATCTCTGCAAGCACTCCCCACTCACCAACCACTCCATCCACCTTCACATTCCCTACTTTTCCATTCATATCTCCAATCAAAAACACTCTCTCATTCCTTTCAAACTTTTCCAAGCACGCTTCCACATTTGTCCAGAACTCTTCTCTCACTCTACTTACACGATCTTGCATTGGCGCATGCACGCAGACAATCGCCCATATTTGTAGTCCAACTTTCACTCTTACCCACACAATCCTTGAGCCAACTGATCCATACTCTCTTATATTCTCCTTCCATTCATAACTCACAACAGTACACACTCCTTCTTTTGCCCTCTTATTCTCACCTACTCCGCATATACCCCATCCATACTCCCATTCTCTCACACTCTCACCTCGCCATTTAGTTTCAGTTAATCCACATATATCCACTTTCGCACCTTCAAGCACCTGTACAATCTCGGTTTCTTTCACCTCACTATTTATACCCCTTACATTGAGGCGTCTGGCAATAGATAGATAGACAATTCACGTCGCTATCCATACCAAGTCCTTTGTTTTGTCCTTTGTCATCATATTTTGGTCAGTCCTGGTCCAAGGCTTCTTGTTTGTATTTTTAGTTAGTTGTTTTACAAGGTGGGGCACTAACCTGCCACCAACCCTTTTAGTCACCTCATACGACAAGCAGGGATACTGGGAGAGAACTCTTGAAACCGTTTCAAGAATTCTCCCCCAACTAAATAGTGTTTTAATATAAAAGGGAAAGTTTAAGTAAAAGTGTTGCTCCAATAACAGAATACAACAAAGTAGTGCAGATGTGCTGAACAAGCAGATCAGCTGTTTAGTGTTAACTGTTTTGTCTGCAACGTACTGGAGTGCAAAACTGTAAGTAGAATCTTCTCATAGTATCACAAGATGAGCACCATCTTTAGTAAAGCCATGGAAGGAGTTAAGAAAAGGGATAAAGGTAGAAAGAAGGATGATAATTTCTACCAGGAACTGGTGGAAATGGAGACATACAATAAGCTGGTAGAATGAGTGCACAGATTAGAGAAGGCATTTCGGAGTGAAATGCGAAATGCATCAGGAAGCAGTTGCACATGCTTGAGGAGGAAAATGAAAAATTAGTAAAGGACGTTAACAGGAAAGACACAACAATAGACAACTTTTAGTTGAGGTTGGTGCACTTAGAAGGAAGATTAGTGAAATGGCAAACGCAGTTGTCAACAGTGAGAGTATTATGGAAGAGTTCAGAAATGATCCATCCATCATCCAATCCTATGTCGCCCCACAGATGAGTGTAGGATGCAGAGACAATGAGGCAGGCAAGCACTCTGATAGATCATAGCAGTGATATTGAGGAGAAGATAACCCAGGTGAATGAAGCAAAGCAAAGGTACAAAAATGATGCAGAAACCATGTATGCTGAAATGGTGAAAGTAAAGAAAGACTTAGAAACAAGAGCTGAAGAAAAGAACATTAAAAAGGAAGTGAAGAAAATTATCCAAACCAATTCAAAATTGGTCAGAGATTCAGCAGACATAAACAAACCTATAGTAATCACTGGTATAGAAGAGGAAGAAACAAAAAACAAGATATCGAGAGACAAAAAGGAGTTGGCAAATGTAATGAACATATTGAAAAAGGTATCAGAAAAAATCTGTAATAAAGACACAGAGGAACTAAAGGCAAGGGAAATACGAGAAAAATAAATCAAGGCTTCCGAAAAGTAACCCTCTAATGTGTAAACGCTGTGGAGGAAATACTGAAAAATGCAAACAAACTTATGGAAAAAGAGGATTTAAAAAATGTATGGATAAAAAGATGACCAACTCAGGAGGAACTGGGATTAATAAAAGAGAAAAGGGAGGAGGCAAAAACAAAGAATGAGGGATGATCAGGGGAAGAAAAGAACACATTTTTTTACAAAGTAATTGGATTGCAGGTACAAAAGTGGTACATAAACAGGAGGGAATAAAAAGGAGGAAGGTAGTAGACCCAAGTAATGACAAGTACTGTATGTAAACAAGATGATTAAGTTGGTGTACTCAAATGTAGATGGAATGGTATATAAATTAGTAGAGATGAATGATTATATTAAAGAAAAGGAACCACATATTGTTTGCCTAACTGAAACAAAATAAACATGAAGGATATCAAGTGATACCCTAAACCTAAAGGAATACAATATATGGAAAAGAGATAGGAGCTTAAAAAAAAAAAAAAAAGAGGAGGAGTTATAATATTAACAATGAAAAATCCGCAAGTCAGAGAAATAGAACTAGATATACCCTTGCAGGTACAACTGATAGCAGCAGACATTAGTATGTCTGAAGGGAAAGTAATTGTGGCAAATTTATACATTCCACCCAATCAAACATTTGGGAAAAAGGCGAATATGAAGACCTGGCAGAGAGTACAGTTCAAAGTTTAAGAGCATTACTACATAGAATGGAGGAGAAATCTGAAAGAATTATACTATCTGGGGATTTCAGTACAAATATACATTTGAATACTCTAGATATAAAAAGGCAAGGAATGTTTTGGGACCAAAAGCTCCTGGACCTTGTGCAGGAGTTTTTCATAATGCAACATGTAAAAGAAAGCACCAAAAAAAGAGGACTTGAAGTACCATCAGTACTAGATCTTATATTTACTAGGCAAGAAAATGATACTGACAATATTATGTATCACCCTCCATTCGGCAAAAGCGACCATGCAGTATTAAATTGCAACTTCAGGACTGCATATGACATAGTTAACAGTAATGAAAGTTACAAAAAAAGCCTTAATTACAAAAAGGGCAACTATCATGACCTAAAGAAATACATCTTTGAAATAGATTGGGAAAAAGAGCTTAGAGGACAAGATTTAAATGTTATATATAGACAATTCTGTGAACTTTATGAAACAGGAGCCCAAAATTACATCCCTTGGCACAAAGAAGCATAAATGAAAATAAAGAAATGGTTTAATAAAGAATGTAAAAAATCAAAAGAAAAAAGAGAAATTTTGAAATAGATACAGAAGACACAGTAGTGAGAGGACAAGAAATGAATACACGAGAATAAGGAGAGAAGCCCAAAAACAGTTTGAGGAGGACATCATAAACAAAAGTAGCAATCAACTGAAACTATTTTACAGCTACATCCATAGCAAAACCAAAGTAATAGAAAATACAATCCAGGACAGATGAAGGGATCAACTATACACAAGAGAACAAGAGAAAGATATTTGTGAAGCACTAAATAAGAATTTCCAATCAGTTTTTACAGAAGAAAATAATTTTGAGAGGGATGATATGGAACATGCATGCCCAAACATATTACCAAATATACAAATATCAGAAAAAGAAATACAGGAGGAGTTACATAAATTAAACAAAGGAAAAGCAAATGGTCCAGACAAAATTTCATGTTGGGTGCTACATGAATGTGCAAAGGAGTTCTATCTATCTATCTATTGCCAGACGCCTCAATCCCGAACGGGGTGGCCACAAACAAATCGCCTCCATGTCACTCTGTCCCCTGCCATTTCACTACCACGCTCCCAACTCACACCCCCCTCTCTCATATACCTCTCCACTCCATCCCTCCATCTCATCCTCGGCCTCCCCCTCCCTCTCGCCCCCTCCACCTCACTCACATACACTCTCCTCGTCAATCTTTCACTCTCCATCCTCTCCACATGCCCAAACCACCTTAACGTGTTTCTCCTAACGCTTCCCATCACGTCCTCAACCACACCACAACGCTCCTTCACTTCCTCATTTGTTAGTCTGTCTCTCCATGTGACTCCACATGCTCCTCTCAAATAACTCATTTCCACTGCTCTCACTCTTGACTTCTGTCCTTCCAACAGGGTCCAAGCTTCACTTCCATATGTCAGAGTTGGTATCACAATACTGTCATGTAACAACTTTTTCACTTCCATGCTCACCTCCCTGTTTCTTATCACTGCTTTCAACGAACCAGCAACCTTCCTTCCCTGCTGTACCCTTTCGAGCACTTCACCCTCCAGACTACCATCCTTACTCATCACACTGCCCAAGTACTTAAATTCACTCACATTCTCCAT
>JAGKTI010004306.1:0-14556 GCA_018397915.1 Birgus latro
AAAAAAAAAAAAAAAGCTTTACGACACAAAAGGGTGGAAATACCATAAAAACTGATTCACTCACCGACCTTCACCCTATCAGCTCCCCTCCCTTTCCCTTCCCCTTAACAGTTTCTCACTCCTTCTCCCTCTCCCTTTTCTTCTTTTAATTCTCCCTCTGTTTCCTTCCTCCACTCTCGTACCCTTCTCCCCCTCCCCTCCCCCTTCCCCTTTCGTACCCCCCCTCTCTTCCAGTCCCTTCCCCCTCCCCTCTTCCCTACCTCAACTCTTCCTCCCCAACCCCCCTTCCAGTCCCCTTCCCCCCGTTCCCCTTAAACTCTCCCCAACCTTACCCCTCTATTCTTTCCCCCCCCTCCCTTCTTTATACCCCTAATCCCCNTAAACTCTGCCCAACATTACTCGTCTATTCTTTACCCCCTCTCCCTTCTTTATACCTCTAACCGTCCACTCCTCCTCCACCTACAACTACCTTCTCCTCCATTCCATTTCTCTCTCCCCTCCCTCTTTCCTTTCACGTTCCTCTCCTGCTCCCTCCTCCCCTACACACACCTCCGAGTGAGATTGAGAAAGCAATATGAGGGATGGAAATTCAGCCAAACATCTTCCTGCATGGCTTTTCCTGTCACCACACACACACACACACACACACACACACATGTATACTTACCTCCATTTAAAAAGTACAATATTCACAATTAGGTACTGTACAAACGCAAGCATAAATGAACAAAATGCAGATATATTAAAGCACATAAATATACACACACACAATTTTACATGCCTCACAAACAAATTCACAAAACTTAACCGGAAGAACCACATATATTCAGCTACTTGGATTATAATAAATACAACGTTGTGTTCGAAGTTAAATTCAGAAACACCGTCAAAAGTGAAAAAAAGATACAGACCTAATCATTTTTAAACCTCAAGTATTGTTTTCATGTGATAAACAAAAATCCGAGACAAAGTGTAATTTTTAAAAAAATGGAAAAAAAAATGCGATAACTTCAATTATTGAAACCGCAGATGACAGGTTTTATAATTATTAATTACTGGAATACATAAAAATACACCTATAATAAACTGAAATATTAATACGAAACTAAAATAGGCACGATCTACCTGTGTGGAAATACTGGAGTGCTATTTCCGGAGAGTGCAAAGACAAAGGCGTGATGATATCTGAGACGCAAATATTGCATATCGCCAAGGAAACACGACATCCAATTACACACTAGTCTCTCTCTCTCTCTCTCTCTCTCTCTCACACACACACACACACACACACACACACACACGCAACAGGAGTACTGTATACTGTATATACGCTATTAGACAAAACATTCACACACGTCTACAAACTCTCAAACAATGAAAGAATACCATGCAAAATCCAAGTCTAGAGTCGGATGGCTTTAGAAAATTTATCAGAGAATATACAAGCTCTAAAACTCTTGAACTGGGGCAAGCGAAGAATTAAAAATGCAATGGCAAAATCTGTTATGATCATGAGTTAAGCAACCATTATTTTTTTAACACCCTTAAATACCTTGGCCACATTACAGTAGATTTGCTTCCATCTGACAAAGCTCCCTAACCCCTTACTGCTCACTGATACCCAAATGTAGTCAGAACAGAGGACTGATTTATCTTAACAGCCACTGATACTTACTTCTACTTTCCATGTAACCACGATTAAGTATTCAAGTTGCTATAGTTGTCTAATCCTGTCAGAAGACAACAAACTGACTAGTGCATATGTAAGTCTATGGCACAAGATGGCTGTTATCTAAGCTGATTGATATATTTAGCAGTAGCATGTTAGTTCCTTTACCTGAGACCTTTATGCAGGACCTTCATGCCTATCTTCCAGGTCAGCCTCGTGGCACTCTGTCTTCAATTATAATATCTATAGTCAGCCTCACTTTGTTAACTTCCTTCTCTTATCATCCATTCCATACACAGTTGTAAACAATAATATGGCTCCACATTTCAGTGACACAAATTTAAAATTCCTACGTATTGAGTTCCAAACATCACATCACTAGGTATCAAATGTCATTCTTCCTTGTCTTGTTATTAATCGTAATGAAGCTTATCAACCAATTATGCTGACAACTTAACAAGCGGCCTAACAAGTAATAATCTAATATCCTGCTTTATTTGGTTGTCCCGTAATCCAAATGAAACTTCAAAGAATTAACATACTTTTTCTCGTTGACAGGCTGGGTCACGACAGTACGTAAGCTCGCGAGGAACTACCACAATGAGTTCCAGCTCCAACGCATCCACCCGTCACATGCTGGCCGGCCCCAACCCCGTTCACACTGTTATGAGTCTGGGGCGGGTCACATACCCCTTCACCCCGCCCACCCCGGAGACCCTACGCTACCCGACAGTAACCCCGCCAACCCCTGAGCTACCCAGACACACAAGGAACTATGACTCGAACATTGACGAGACCTCACAGTTCAGCACAAACTTCAATGGCTCAAGATATGGAACCAACTATACTGACAACTCAAACTATCGGATGAGCTTCAATGACGGGTCGAAATATGGGACGAATATTCACAGCTCAAAATACGGATCGAATGCAGAGATATCCAGATATGACCCTAACTTCTCTCTCAGTCGTGCCTCCCCTACCCAAACCAAAAAGGCAGAGACTAAGCGTAAGGAGTCCAGGTACATGGTTCGTCCGGTGCTAAACCCCGCAGCGAAACTGGATCCCCGATTTTTCCTATACCCGCCCACTCCAGAGCTGCCCCGAACCCTGGTGTATGGGAGTGGGGAAAAGCAGGATGGAGGAGGAGGGAAGCGGGGCAAGGGCGGTGGAATATATGACTGGCACATCCCCCGGGCGACCCTCTGGTGTGCTCATAAGGGCTGCGGCTATGACTCTGGTCCATGTAAACACTGCCAACTGAAGGTAAGGTGCAATTACACTTTTGATGTAATACAGCTGCAAACACTGATTTTCTTGTTTCTGATTTTGTTTATACAGTATAAGCCTTGGTCACCTAATGGCAGCTCTGCACGATGCTCACTCTCTAGTAGCCTCTATACAGCATTCAGTTCCTTCAATCAGTGTGACCCAACTCCAACATACTCCACAGTGGGGGAGCAGTGGTTTGAGCTGAAAAGTGGTTGGTGCCTCAAGCTGATCTTCAATCAACCTAACCTAACCTCTCAATCAATTTAACCAAACCTAATGAAACCTAAAACCAAATCAAACCTAACCTGACCCTTCTATCTGTGTCAAGTGATGTAACCCAAACATTTTCCACAGTGAAAGAGTACTTGCGAGGGCAGCAGGTCAAGCCCAGAAGCCGAGTGCTTCAACCTGTTCCTCAGTCAACCCAACCTAACCTCTCAATCAATGTTACCTGGCCCAAACATACTTTACAGGGGGGGAGTATCATCAAGGGCAGTGATTCGAGTCAAGAAGTGAATGGTACTTCAACCTACTCCTCAATTAATCTACTCTAATCAATGTAACTTAACAGAACTCTCATCCAAATTAAACCTAACCTTATCCTTCTATCCCACTCCACACTGAGACAGCAGCACTAAGTACAGTGGACAGTGCGTCAAACTGTTCCTCAATCAACCTAACCTAACCTCTTGATCCATGTAATCTAGTCCAAACATACTCCACAGTGGGACAGCAGTGACGAGGGCAGTGGATCAAGTCAAGAAGTGGACAGTGTTTCACCTTGTTCTTCGATCAGTTTAACTTAACCTAACCCCTTGATCAATGTAACTTAACCTGACCTTTTAATCACCATAACTTTTTCAGGTGAATGTGGGGATGAGTAAAGTGA
Source organism: Birgus latro (assembly GCA_018397915.1). NCBI lineage: Eukaryota > Metazoa > Arthropoda > Malacostraca > Decapoda > Coenobitidae > Birgus > Birgus latro. The sequence continues at coordinate 3,831 of JAGKTI010004306.1, forward strand.
TGGTCTTCGAGAGAAGTGAAGCCAGTGAGTGTACAGTGAGATTGGATGGGAAGGATATGAAGAATGTGAGTGAATTTAAGTACTTGGGCAGTGTGATGAGTAAGGATGGTAGTCTGGAGGGTGAAGTGCTCGAAAGGGTACAGCAGGGAAGGAAGGTTGCTGGTTCGTTGAAAGCAGTGATAAGAAACAGGGAGGTGAGCATGGAAGTGAAAAAGTTGTTATATGACAGTATTGTGATACCAACTCGGACATATGGAAGTGAAGCTTGGAGACCCTGTTGGAAGGACAGAAGTCAAGAGTGAGAGCAGTGGAAATGAGTTATTTGAGAGGAGCATGTGGAGTCACATGGAGAGACAGACTAACAAATGAGGAAGTGAAGGAGCGTTGTGGTGTGGCTGAGGACGTGATGGGAAGCGTTAGGAGAAACACGTTAAGGTGGTTTGGTCATGTGGAGAGGATGGAGAGTGAAAGATTGACGAGGAGAGTGTATGTGAGTGAGGTGGAGGGAGCAAGAGGGAGGGGGAGGCTGAGGATGAGATGGAGGGATGGAGTGGAGAGGTATATGAGAGAGGGGGGTGTGAGTTGGGAGCGTGGTAGTGAAATGGCAGGGGACAGAGTGACATGGAGGCGATTTGTTTGTGGCCACCCCGTTCAGGATTGAGGCGTCTGGCAATAGAAAGATAGAACCTTTTCAGTCACACTTTTAGGTGCTCGCAGTTGCCCGATGCTAATAAAATACTACCTGCTCATTTTGGGTGTGTGTTGTTGGTGTTGTTGAAAGCAACCCAGGTCTCTCTAACAGAGCAGACCTGTCAACCACAGATGAGTAACCACTCCTGTGAGGTAGTCTCACAGGTTCTCTGTGCTGATGTTACATCTGCATCTTAGTGTATCATGTACTGTGCAGTGCTCCATGATGTCATGTCATGCAGACCAAATCTCCAAGCAGGGCACATGCCGGCTGTGACTCCACCCAACCCAAATTTAAGGTGGTAACTCAGGAGGGATGGGTGGGGTCCTGATCTAAGCCAAGATAAGTGAACCCTATTACCTCTATTAAATGATACCTCCAATGAGAGGATGTTGGGGGGGGGAGAGGGCCCGTAGTATAGTGTTCTCATTAAGGTGTTGAATTGCCTTGCATGAGAAATGGGCAACTCTGGGCAACAAAAACACTCTTCTTACTCTACAAACATATACCAGATCAGTGACATCCTATGCTTCACCAGCATGGGATCCCATCCTATCTACAACCCAATGCAAAACTTGCAAACCATAACAATGTCCTATATATCACCATTGGTTGCACCAATACTACTCCAGTAGCTCACCTTCATTCTAAAATTAATGTCCTCATTGTCAGGGATTATCTCAATATAAGAGGCACACAGTTCTATGCATCAGCCTGTGTCAACACACAACATCCCTGTCATTATATGACACAACCACATAAAACATCCCCACACAATTATTACCACACCATCTGCAACAACATCCCACCTCCAGACACTCTTACACTAACAATGAATACACATCAAAACACCCACTTCACACGAAGGGTTCATGTCGGGTTATGCCTCAAAACTTGGTCCCACCATTGAAATTCACTTCTTCCTCAATTAGTTCTTCCCCCTGTCGCTGTAACCTAATCCAGACACCCTCCACAGTGGGACAGCAATGGTGAGTGCAGTGGATCAAGCCGAGAAGCGGACAGTGCGTCTATCTGTTCCTCGATCAACCCGCCTCCGACCTTCACAGCGCTGGACAACTACAGACCAGTTCGCCCCAGACCGCGATGTAGCCGGTGTAGTTGCGGTATTATCTTTGCCATCACAACACTATTCTCACTATTGGTACTCCTACTAATTATGGGATTCATCATCTATATAGAAAGTGAGTTTGAAAAAAAAAAAATTACAGGAAGGACTCTGGGTTATGATGAAAAGAATGATAAACTCAGGGAAAGATCTAGGGAGGGCAAGAACAAGAAATAGGTTACTTCATCAATGTATATATAAAACGTGAGTTAAAATATGTGTGGGTGATCACAAAGAAGTGATGCCCGGATTTTGAAGGCTTGGATGATGTGTGTAATTGTGGTACTATCTTTACTATCACAATACCATTCTCCCTACTGATGCTGTTACTTATTATGAGCTTTATCATCTGTAAAGCCACAATAAATAAATAAATAATGATGGCAATGTTAATACTGTATCAGGAAAGGTTGGTTAACAAATAGACTAAAAACTATGGGTTTCATCTATTGAAGGGAAACCTAATTATTGTGGAAAAATGTGATATACACTTTACTGAGCTTCCCATCTATCTGTCTATAGCATGATGCCTTAATCTAGAAGGGCAGGTATGATCAAATCTCCTCCATGTCACCCTGTCTTCCACTATCATGTTACTTTTCTGATTCACAGCATTCTTTCATATACTACTCCACTGCATCCCTCCATCTCATCCTTGGCCTCCATCATCAGGCTGTCCTCCTCTAACACACCTCACCCTCATTCACATACCTCTCAACCCCATTCCTCCACCTCATTCTTAGTCTCCCTCTCTCCTTCCGGCTCACTCACATACACTCTTGCAGGCAATCTCTCTTTCTCCATTTTTTTTGTCTTTTTAAAATATTCATGGCACTGTGCAAAGAGCCACATTTTAACAACAATATTTTTCCTTTTCAGTGGTGCTCAAACATCAAACAGAACACGTTACAGACCGGATGTAAGAGCAACATCATTCCAAATCATCCCCTTGGTTATTTTCAAGAGGAGGTCATGATAGCGAGTCAGTATGGTGCACAGCAGGGAGGAAGGAATTAAAATACATTCTAAGGCTGCATGTGAAATATTTTGAATTGATCTAGAGTATAGAGGATGTAATAAAAATACCTATCTCTGACCGTATGAACAATACTTAGTTAACTATTTAGTCAATGTGATGTTTTTAGGGAAGTATCTAGAGGAATGTATACGGAAATGAAGTAATACATCTCTCTCTGGATGTACGAAAAGTATTTTGTAAAGTATTACGTCAATGTGCTGTTCTTTTGGAAAGGTAAAGACTATAAGACAAGGTCAAGACAGTAAGACAACCTTCTCTGGCTGTGTGAGGAAGACTCAGCAAAGTACTTAGTCATGTTTGTAGGAAAGTACTGTACTGTACTGAAAATAGCAGCAATACTGTCTTTCCAAATGACTCAGTTAATATACTATTTTTGGATAAGCATGATGCAGAGAAAGTACTATATAACATTCTCTGGTTGTAAGGAATATTTTGCAGACTATGTAGCTAATAAGCTGTTTATAGGAAAGAAAGTAGTGTACTGTATATGTTGGCAGTACTGCAACTTCCTTAGACTGCATGAGAAGTATTTTGCAACCTACTTAATCATTAGTCAACTGCTGTCTGTGGTTTAATACCTGTAGTGTGTTGCTGCTGCTTTTTTTTTTTTTTAAATGCTGAATAACGTGAAGCAGTACTGTATACCGAATCCTTTTGCCAATTTTCTTTCCTTCCTTGAGAAAATGTCCACAGCAAGTTCAACCTCTTCAATCAGATGACATAAAACAATATATATCCTATTCTTGCTACCTATAAACAACTTTCTTTAGCCGAAGAGAGGTTTCTGGTAGTGAAGGGGTTAAGAAGGGCTGTGTCTAACCCCTACTGTTTGAAAAGTCTCTCTCAAGCTAAATAAATCTGTCTTTTGTAGCCAGAATAATGTGGAATGACATCATCAGACTAAAGGGGTTAAGGTAGTGTAATGTTTGTGATAAGACAGTGTGTTGTTATCTTCCTCTAACAGATTGCTTTAACAATACTTATGACACTGTCAATGGTGAGTCTGAATTAATATTGTGCAGTTAAAAAAAACTCTGTAAACATGCCAAATGACACTGGCTATCATGGAGGTCACATTTAGTACTGTAGTACGTAACATAATTACTTTACCAATAACAAATAATTCTATTACCAGCTTCTTGTATACCAAAGATACTTCAACGTGACATGCTACTCACAAAAACTAAAGGATTGCTGAGATTCCTGTTAAGTGATAAGGTTGAAATAATACTGAGTACTTCACAAAACTCTGTGACATTAGATCTGAAGCCATCCATCCATCATCCAATCCTATGTTGCTCCACGAGGAGCGTAGGACCCGGGGCTAGGCAATAGTTATAATTACCCCCTCACCAAATGCTGGTAAGATGATAACATGAAGGAAGCATTAGAATACTGCAACTGCTTACAACCAGTGTTGCCTATTGAAATGGATCTGTTAACCTTATATAACAATAGAGCACACAGTGCTATGCTGTTGCCAGGGATACTGGGTGGTCTTTGCCTTAAGTTATCTGGACTATAGTAGCCCAACCTCAGACACTCTGATGCCCCAGGGTCTCCCAGGCCACCAAAAGGATATTGGTAATAAGGGACTGGCTAATACTGATAACAACTGTATAAAAGAAAATTACTCTACATGTTGTCATTTCTTGTGTGACACCAACCAATGCTGGTTGGTGTCACACACAAGAAATGACAGCACAGTAGGTGGACTTTGCCTTGACCACTGTATGCATACGTTTACCAACATCAGTGTTTCATGGACTGTAATATTGTAATGGCAGCCATATAAATAACTGTCCTTCAGAACCTATCAACAAAACCTGTGCATGAAAAGTTACCCACCCATGTCAGGGAAGTTCAAGCACACTACTAAAGTATAAACTGAACGTTCCCCATTCTAAACTACTGTATTTCAACCCTTTCTCTATGATAGTAATTTCATGCAAACATAACTCCATTACTAATAAAATTTTGACACACCACTCATAAAAGTTTAATGTGAATAAAGTCGTAACTAAATTTCAAAGCTTTTAGGTGTAGCAATGTGATATGTAGAAGGCAACTGTCTGTGGGGACTGATCATACCAAGCAGAGAAGTGATATGTAAAGCAGGCTGACTTAATGGGTGTTTGGAAAAGTGGAAATGTATTAAGCAGGTACTGTAATGTTTTTGTCAGTATTTACAGGTCTTTTTAATTATACTGTATAGGTATTTAATATATATCTTCTTAACTGTTATTCATAATGATAATCATGATTTATGCTATAATTTAAGTTAGGCTTTTTAGATGACACTTGCTCATTATGTTATGCTTCAGAATTTGCAAATCTACCACAAACCACAATAACTGTGTACCTAATTATGTGACTGGAAAGAAAACATTATTGTGACACAGATTACATTTGGGATTATGCTGCAGTGATTTTAAACTAAAATTACTCTGTCAAAGAAACTGGTGAGTGTTGATAATGATGAATGTATATCTGTGCCACATATTATTTAGATCTCCTGGCATTTCCATCCCAACTAAGTAACAACCTCTCTTTCACCATCCTCCCTAGCATATTCTAGCACCTTATTCTCTGTCTCCCCATACTTCTCCCAACCACCCTCACTTTCCTACACTCTGATTACTGAAGGATATGATTACAGAGCCTGAGGCCAATCATCCAAACAACAGAGCAAGAAACTGGCCTCAAATAATCATGTGGTGTGTGACTGGCAAAACTGCATGGCTTGGACTGTAACTACACTTGTGCAATGCTAAAACAGACATCTAGAAAACATTATCATTATCAAAACCAAAATTTACAGTTATTACAAAATGGATACCAAGATGGAGAAATAGGAAAATAAAGACCGAGAAGGACAATGATAGACAAAAGTACAAAAAAGATAACAACACACCCTAAGAAGTGAACTCTAAATTCATTGTCATTATTCACGTCACTGAATTACTCTGCTCCATCTATAGAGCAATACCCATTTTCACTTAATTATATATCCATTCAGAGCAGATAACAGTCAGCATGTACTGTATATAATCTTCAAGTTAACAGTGTCACAATAATTTCTGTCCATCCCAAATGGCGCAAGCTAAGCATAGGCATTATCAATGTAACCCTCAACCATGACAAATGTTTCTTATTTCTATCCTGAAGCTGCAACAATGATTTTGTGATGTAAGTGAAATAACAAGCATCTGGACTCCATGAGAATGAGCTAGTCCTTCTTGCAAATAGAAAGGTATACTGCCCTAACTGGTTCAAAGTAAACTAGATACATTACAAATAAAGCTGCATTTCAACCCTATACACAATGACAAACTGGTGTACAGAAAATGCAGTATGCATCTCTTAAGCAAATTTTTTTTTTTTAAGGCTAAACATTCATGTGATTATAAACAGAGGTGTAACCTAAGAGAAGAGAAAAAACAAGAAGGATAACAGATTTAATAAGCCTGACCAGATGTCTGACTGTTAAATTCAATAAGCAATATAGAGTACAGCACAACAACCTACAATTTAATCAGTCATGAAATAATTACCTTATTCACATCTAATTCAAACAAGCTTCAGTAAGTAGCCGAGAATTAGGCCCCCTGTGATGCTCCCTACCAAATTTATCTATAACCAGTCACGAGAATAAAGCCTAGCCACGGTAAAATGAAAAATACCATAATTATGCTTTGGGTATTAGGTAATAACGCCAAACCTCTGTATACAGCAAATGCAGAGTCTTTGTGTGCATCTAAATAGTACCAATGCATATTTGTTGTACTGACTTAGTGTATCTCTGATTTACATTTTGTCCTTCAGCTGAATGACAAACTATTCATAACTTTTCACTTTGTGAGTCAGTTCCAATAATGGCAGAATAATCATTTTTTTGCACTTGTTTGTGCAAAAATAATAAGTTAAATACTAAACTTACTTCTTCTTCTGTGGTTCAGTAAATAACTTAGGTAAAGTTAGCTAAGAGCATGAAACAACAGTAGTATTTATGCCTGTATAGATAATGGTTGCAAAGTTTAAGCAAATACGGTCAGAGATGTAAATTCCCCTAATATTCCATATCTACTTTGCATGGTGGTATTGTGGTTAGAACACCCCAGTTGGACTAGCATCCAAGCCATGCACATGAGTCTAAACCCCAAGAGGTGGCTAGGGGTTTTTAAGTAACACCACCACCAAGGGAATCAGCTATTTCTGATGTGGTTTTACACCATTAATACCTATACTTCTCTTGAGGGGCAAAGGCACTAACCTAAGAGGCATTTCTCGCAGAGTATAACAAGGCTGATCATTAACCCTTGCATGTACTGGACTATGATAGCCAAGGCTTGAGCCCCTACACCTACACAGGGATAATATGGAATTTGCTCTTACTGTACAGTTTTGTATATTACCCACTGCCCTCTACTATCTCCCTTCCTACACCAAGTGGCAGAGTAGCCTTCTTTGTCTACAAATGACTCTCACTAATATGGTGTATCTGGGAAGTGACGGACCTGCCACAAGTGTGAAACAGAAACGCTGATGACGTCATACTATTTATCTGACAGCTGGAAATGCTGAAGAATTTTACTCTGCTAAAAGAAAAACAACTCCCAGAAAAAGTGCTAAAGAAGTTTTTTCTCATCCCTTTACTATATCTCTCCTAACTTAAAACTGTCTAATGGCAGCAAGAATAAAGTACAGTTGGGTCTCTTTATACAAGCATCTGCTACACTGTACAAGAATTCGATGATATGAGAATGAGCAATTCAGACCCAAATTCAGTGATACGAGCAGGGTCAGTTAACCTGACCATATTTTCCCCATAAGTCATGTACTCCTCTATACGAGTTTTGTGATCCTTTTATTTCTATTCGTTATACGAGTATCTGCTATCAAAGTAGTCCACCATTAACACATCCCACTCATTACTCGCCTGTACATAGAACTGTCATATTGAAGTGAATTAAGGAACTTATGTCCCTGTTTGACCCTTTCATAATGGCCTGTAATGCTAGGCAGAGGTTGCAGTTTTGCCGAGCTGTAATGTCAGCCAAAAATAAAAAGACATTATCACATGAGCAACTACTAGTTTGCATGTGCTCACTGGATTGCAAGAGTTGGAGCTTATTACTGGTTTAGATTTATGGCTGTATGCTTAACAAGGAATTTGTGAAGCTGACGACAAACACCTACTTTTGACAACGGTTTCTAAGCTATGTGATGAAGATGGAACGGATTATCCTTAACTATAACACTGCTGACTGCAATCTGTAAAGTGGGATGCAGGCTGATCATATCTACTAGTCAAGAGCATACCACATGCAATATCTCCATCACTAAATTATGAACTAGTTGTCTCCTTCACCATTAAAATTGTAGGCACATGGCCATTAGCCTTAGAAATGCGGGTTAATACTCTTATCCATTGTAAATACAGTAAACACATATAAGAAGTGAGTAACTGATTACTGTATGGTCCCTTCACCTCACAAGGGGTAAATGGGACTGACCATTTATGTCTCATCATGAAAACCCAAAAGGGTATTTCAGTCGTACTTTTCCATTAATTCACATCAAGGCTGCTGGAGGGTAGATGTTAAGTACTTGATACATGTCAAGATACAGTATGTGTTTAGAAATACTGTATACATACATACTGTACACATATATATATAGATGATACATTACAAAAAGTGGAAATGTTGGGTAGGAATGAAACACAGGTTAGAGCATGAATTCCTTAATTTCTGTAATGTTTAGGGTTACACAGAAGTCTCTGAAGATGGGTTCTGTGTAGCCCAAAACATTAGACAAAATGAAGAATTCAAGTTCTAACCTCTCTCTCTCTCCATATATACAGTATATATATATATATATTATTATCATACATATTTCATTCATTCATCATCCAACCCTACACTGCCCCATGAGAAGCGTAGAAGCCTGGGGCTAGGAAAGTTGGTCCTGACACTTAAGATGAGAGTGACCAGCCTCACTCATCCCTGAGTGGCATTATGTGAGCAATAAACCCTAGCCACCCCTTGGATATAAACTTTCACCGGCTCAATCCGACTGGAGCACCGTAATTACCCACTAAACCACCAGGTGCCAAAATTTGGTTATACAGTTACTGTTAGTGTGTGTGCGCACACACACATCTAAGTCACGAGTGATGACATCACCGGGAGCCTTGCTAGTTCACGTCGTGACGCCGGTGAGTGTGGTTGTCTAGTTCCAACACTGGTAGCAGAGCGTAGTTCGAGAATGGCGTCGTGTTCGACCAAGTGGCCTCCAAAACTGGGAAATGATTCCACATATGAGAGCTGGAAAAAGGATATTGGCATTTGGTGCGAACTGACGGACCTAGAGGCAGAAAAACAAGCGTTAGCTATACATCTGTCATTGTCTGGGAGAGCGAGGGTGGCGTCTTCGCAGATTGAAACAGATGTTCTGAAGCCATATTATGTGCTAAGGAAAATGAAATTACAAATTGGCAGAATAATGATGTGTATGAGGAAGTAGATGATGTTGGGCAAGGTGCCATAACGGTTCGATGGGTTGTGACAGAAAAATTGAAAAATGGAAAGCCTATTGTTAAGGCCCACTTAGTCGCCAGAGGATTTGAGGAAGACACAGTGGATCTCCGAAAAGACTCGCCTACTTGTTCAAAGGAAGCAGTGCGTTTGGCACTTTCTTTGGCCTCCACCAACCAGTGGGATTGCCACACTATGGACGTGAAAGCTGCCTACCTGCAAGGTAACGACATTGAGAGAGTTGTTCATTTACGTCCTCCGCCTGAATATGCAAATGGTAAGTTATGGAGACTAAAGAAAACTGTTTACGGCCTTTGTGATGCTGCTAGGCATTGGTATCTGCGCGTAAAAGATCAGTTGTTGAATCTGGGAGCTAAAGTATCATCACTGGATTCAGCACTGTTCTCTTGGAGCAACGGTGGCAAAGTCGAAGGCATTGTATGCATCTACGTCGACGACTTCCTTTGGGCTGGTACACATGAGTTTGAACAGCAAGTGATAAATTGGTTGAGTCAAATATTCCTCATCGGCAGTTCAGAATCAAAAGCCTTCAATTACGTTGGTCTCAATGTCATCTCCAACATCGATGGCAGCATAACGCTCGACCAATTCCAGTATGCTTCATCCTTGAAACCAGTCACGCTGAGTAAATATCGTGCAGCAGTAAAATCAGGGGAGCTGTCTGAGTCTGAGAAAAAGGAGTACCGAGCATTAATTGGACAACTCAATTGGATTGCCACATACACTCGGCCAGATATTGCCTTTGATGTGTGTGAGTTGAGCGTGAATAGCAACCGAGCTACCGTAGCGGATTTGCTTAGACTCAATAAGGTGATCTCAAGGGTAAAGACTGACAACATAAAGCTATACATTCCAAGAATGGGGCCGATCGAGGACTGTCATATAGAGTGCTTTTCGGATGCCACATTTGCCAACCTTGTAGGCAATGGATCTCAGGGAAGTTTTGTAATCTTCCTAAGAGATGCTAGTGAGGCAAGATGTCCTATATTTTGGCAGACAAGGAAGATCAGGAAGGTCGTCAAATCTACCTTATCTGCTGAGGCGTTGGCGCTGCTTGAATGTGCTGAAACTGCTGTATATCTCTCCAACATATTGCGTGAGGTTTCTGGATGTGGAAAGATCAAAATAAAGTGTTTCGTCGACAACAAGAGTCTGGTGGACGCCCTTTACTCCTGTAAGAGCGTAGAAGACAGGAGATTGCGCATTGATATTGCTGTGTTGCGGGACATGTTGGAGCGGGGGGAGATTGATGAGGTATCCTGGGTGGATACATCACAACAACTGGCTGATTGTCTCACCAAGAAAGGTGC
>JAGKTI010004306.1:21378-51481 GCA_018397915.1 Birgus latro
GAGACGACGATGACGTTAAATACTAGCTGTTCCAAAGAGCGCTGATTGCACATACGTTTCCATACATGCGGGAATCTCAACTATAATTGTTTGAGCTGTACTTTTTCTTTTTCTTTATGTGTCCGACTCTGGGCATAGGCTTCACAGCCTGCTATCAAGGCCCAGTCGTCCTCCTACAATCTACATGTCACCACTTCGGCTCTTAACACCCACCGTCCATACTGAATACATGCTAGGGCTGTCTCATACAGGACTGGTGTATTGGTATTAGCAGGGTCATTTTTACGACATGTCGGCGGGTCTCCTGGTAGATCAGTAAAGCCTGATTTAATGAAATTCAAATTCTTAAACTGTTCCCTGCACCAGCGAGGATTCGAACCTGGGTCCCTCGGGACTGCAAGCCAACTCTCTACAGACCAGTGTTTTGTGTGTCTTCAAAATTGAATAAAATCATTGTTCTATGGCACAAAACAAATACAGAAGACCCCATCGTACCTAAGGGATTCACGGAGAATTTCTAACCCCTTGGAGGTAGCAAAAAATTTACAAGATGGAAGGGCACTCATGATATTAAGTCCTCATGGAATATATGTCAAGTACAGCCTACTCCTTATCTGATATCATTTCCAAAAAGGACTGCAATACTATACTCTTTATGTAAGCTTATTTTATCTATTGCCAGATGCCGGGTGGACACAAACAAATTGCCTCCATATCGCCCTGTTCCCCGCCATTTCACAGTCCTTCCCCCAGCTCAAACCCCCCCTCTCTCGTGTATCTCTCCATGTAACTCCACGTGCTCCTCTCAAATAACTCATATCCATTGCTCTCACTCTTGACCTGTGTCCTTCCAACAAGGTCCAAGCTTCACTTCCATACATTAGAAATGGTATCACAATACTATCATGCAGTGACTTTATTACTTCCTTGCTCATTCCCTATTTCTTATCACTGCTTTCAAAGAACCAGCAACCTTTCTTATTCTGAATGAAATTCATATCATACTAATCCACCATCCCACACAAAATCAACACTCCCTCTACTTATATTCAGCACACCGCACCTCCTTCCATTATCATCGCTTCTGAAATACCCTTCACACCGTTTTAATAGTTCTCTCATTCTGCAACAGTACACAACACATCATCACATCCTTGTAAGTCAGTGTACCTTTTGCTGCACTCTTCAAATTATTTCATCATACAAGTTCATAATATAACACACACTTCACCTACCATCCCTTTTATAATCTGCACCCCTTCTTGTGTAGTACATCAGCTATAAAACTGGACCTTATTGCTCCCATTACATTATAATGCATGTCAATAAAGTACTATTTACGGTATATGGCAAACTATTCCAAATGTTTAAAAAATACAAAAAACTCTATGGAATTAACATATTAGTATCATAAAACATACTGTACTGGAAAAAATAAACTAAAAAAAACATTACTTTCATTCATACTTCATAACACATTTAAAAAAAAAAAAAAGGTGTATATTATAGTGCAAAAAAATGAGAAAACTGTGGGGATTTATATATGTACAATAATTCACAAAATATACAGCACGAATGTATGTAAAAATCATTCGTAAAATGCCAGATCCATGTTTCACCTGCTTTCATCAAACTACTGAGCTTATACTGTGAACAAATCGTATTTCTGCAAGGCATTGTTACTCGTGGCACTCAAGAAATTTATATAGCTACAGTACTATATATGTTTTTGTGAGGCTTTTCTGTGAAGAGCATATTGTTATGTAAGTGATAATAAATATGAAAAGCAAGTTATGGTTTCTGTTTTTCCAATCCCTCATTTAATGAAAGAATTCCATCATTAGAAATCCCATCACTAAATATACTACAGCATCATCAATCTATCAATCTATCAGTCAATGTCCATCTATCAACCTATTTATCTATTCTATCAACCAATCCTGTAATGGCCCATCAGAGGTATTAAGAATCCAGGGCTCGGCTATTCCGTCCAGTCATTCAAAGGAAGAGTAACCAAGCGCTAGCCCTTGAACACGATTATTTTAGAAATACTCCCTAACCAATTACTTTCCAACCATTTTCAGATTCAAACCAATATGAGAAACATCTAGCTGGAGTGTCTTGATCCACTAGACCATCAGGCATCCATTTGTTGGCTGCATACCGTAACGAGCATAACTTTTTTACTAATAAGTCCACAGCACAATGTCTACCTACTAAAAGTCCCTAAAACTCAACCTGCCCCTTCCCTCCCATTACACCACCAAATGTGAGGATTTTTTTTTTTTTTTTATATCTTAGAACACATATGTCTATCTATATCTTAAACACATCTATCCATGTCTCTACATACCACCCAATCCTTCATAGCCCCATCAGAAGCATAAAGGTGTAGGGTCAGATTATTCAGTCTATACATTTATGGCAAGAGTGACCAGATGTTCTCCCCTAAGTAGTATTATGTAAGCAACTAACCATCTCTCATACAGTTATTTAAAAAATATCCCACACCTGATGTTCAATGGATGTGAAAATAAGTGAATTCTGCAGTGCAGATGCATGATTTTGTCAACCTGGTGCCTATAAAAAATATAGCAACCAATAGGTGATGGTTTATGTGGCTTTATGTCCTAATACAGTAATTAACAAGGACATTATTTGCACTTATAAATAAAGGCTGTCACATATACCACAATGCTTCATCCATGTTTCAGAATGATATGTGCAGTAAGGGGGGCTGAAACTTTTTTTGTGCAACTGTAGTATATAATGAGACTGCCTATTTGTGGATACAGTATAGCATCAGGTAAGTCGTCCACTTTAATACTTATGGGACTGAGCAGAGGGGGGAGGGGGATCCACCATGCAATCCAGCATTATCCCATCAAAAGCACAGGGGTCCTGGGCTAGGCTATGGTACTATTAAACATTTACGGCAAGGCAACTTGTCCCTCTCCTTTGAACACCATATTGAGAGTAACGAACTCCAACTACCCCTCGGCCTTTAACCCTAATGAGATTACAAAACAAAATTTCAGTAATAAGGGTAGGCATCATTCTTCCACCTTACTCAAGAAAAAATAAATAAATAAATAAAAAAACATACAGGGTGATTTGTATATTGTACCCCAGGCCTGCAATATCTTGTGACGTGAGGAATATCAAGAACTAGGATGTGAAGAGTAATATCAAGAACTGGGAGGTGAAAAGCAATATCAAGAACTGGGAGGTGAAGAGTAATATAAAAAAACTGGAATGTGAAGAATAATATCAAGGACTGGGATGTGTAATATATGGACCACCCTGCATAACAAAATAATCCTCTCAGTACTCACCTCAACCTCCTGAAGAGTCTGCGTCCACCTGTACCTGTCGAGGTCGCAACCGTTGCCAGCGTTGGGTTTCATCTTGCCCTTGTTCTTCTCATCTTCCTCCTCATCATCCTGGTCTGCCTTATCATCTTTGGGAGTCTCAGGTGTGTTTGACCCCTGTAAGTGGATACCATCATCATTATCATCATCAATATCACCATCATTATCATCATCACCACCACCACCACCACCATCATCACCATCTCCATCACCACCACCAACACCATCTCTATCACTACCATCAACACCATCCTTTCCATCATCATCATCATCCTGACCTTCATTCCCACCTGCAAATGGAGTGACTTATGATTCACAAAATAAGGAATGAAGAAGTACGAAAGGGAGTGATACTCGTAAATGAATAACATCATCAATATAATCACCACTATCATGAACTTCTGCCTATCTAGGGATGGGGTGAGATAGGGTGCAGAAGACAGGAAAAATTAAAACAGTGGGGGGACGTTATCCACATGCAATACAAACCTAATCTGTAGAAGTGGTAACAGTTGAGGAAATACCATCAATAACGCACAACATTTTACCTGAGCTATTTTATTCTCCAGGTCCTTTGCCTCATCATCGGTAAGTTCTTTGATCTTTGGCTCACTGGCAGCCTTCTGTGCCTCCATCTCCTTCTTCCTCTGCCTCTCCTTTTTCCTCCTCTCCATCTCCTCATACTCTGCCTTCTTCCTGTCGTGCTCGGCAAACGCTACACTCTGGTACTTCTTGAACTTCTCTAGAATCATCTGAAAGAAAAGTCTCAGTGCAATATTGCATAACACATAAAGGAATGATAAAACAGGAAATTACATCATCATCATCATCATCACCACCACCATCATCATCATACCATCATTTTCATCATCATCATCCCGGTCCTATTTTCCAACAAAGTCCTGTACACACAAAAACAAGTACAGTTGGTACGCATAGTAAGCAAGCTCACAGTACGCGAATCTCATTGTGCACGCGGGCCTATTTTCTATCAAATTTTAGTGTACAATATTTCATTTTTAAATAGTGACATGAATTGAACTCGTAATAGGTGAGACAGCAGCGAAGAATGGCCCAAATCCAGGGTTACCCCAAGCACGTGACACTGCCACCCCAAGAAGCGCCAATGGCTGCCTACACTCCACCCACCTTGTGACGTCGATAATGTGCACTCATGGCATGATGCCCAATGAGGAGTCAGAAATAGACTTTGAAGGGTTTATGAAAGAAGTGAGTGCATTGGCTAGCGAACGTGTCGAAAGTGCTGGTGATGAGAGTGATGAGGAAGGTGATGTGTCGGGTGGTGCAGGCAGGAGGTGCACGCTAGGTGCCTCACCCTGCCTCAGATCCCCTTCTTACTTCCCTCAAGCCTGTTGTCCTCTTGGGTTAAGGTGAGCAGCCATATTCTTGTTGGCTTAGTTAAGCCATATCCTTTTTGATTTAGTTAAGCCATAATATTGTTGGTTTGCTTTATCTTAGGTAATATGTCTTAGACAGTTTCCCTGTACAGTACAATACTTAGGTCTGAAAGGAGTCTCAAGGGTTACCGATGAAGGGGGGTGCCACTCATATGTAATCTTTCCCATAAGTTTATGTATTCAGAGGAAGTGAATTCCTAGTATGTGACCTCCTCTGCCACCCATAAACTTGCGTACTGTGCGTACCTACTGTAATGCATACTCAGCTATGGTAACTACTATGGTCCTGAAAATTAGTGATAATATAGGTTACAAGATGTTCTTCACTTATGGCCTTGAATGCACCTAGTTTTCAATGAAAGACTGTTTATGAGACCAAGTAAAAAATTTTACTGTCCAACGTCTTTGTTGTACAATCCACTATATTGTACAACACTCAGTTTGATCACACCCAACATAGATTTGTGTCCCATTTTAAATGATTACCTGTTATTTATAAGTAGCCCACAGCACAGAACTAAATAATACTGTACTATACAGTACTCTTTTCACTTTACCTTGGCCTAAAATGAACAGGCCACAACAATGCCTTTTTTCTTCCAATGAGGTACATGAAATAAGTGACAAAAATATGAAAATCTGACCCAGGTTAAGGAAAAAGAAATATACTGTATATCCAAGGATCAATTCCTTAACATTTCTGCACAGCTGGCAACAAATTCCATTCTCAATCTCCTACAACAGCTCAGTAGTCATAACTTAGACTTACTTTGAAAAACTCATGACACGGAGAGATTCTGCAAGTTCCCTTCCGTGTCCATCCTACAGAAAACATTGAAAACTTGCAGAAATTTTCATCTTGTAACCAAGATTTATCCGTACTTTTTGTCTAGTAACTAAGATTTATCCGTCAAGTTAGAACAGGAGATGGAGGATGATTTAACAGCCTCATTGGCCCACATTACTGTCGGTAAGGAAGCTCCCTAACACATTTTCCTATGTGATTCATTGAGCTTATTACACCTTCCTGTCATATTCTATATCATCTAAATCCTTCCAATATTGCCATACTCTGCAAAAATAACGTAGACTACAAAGGGACAGTAACTAGCCGTATCCAAAAATAAATTGCTGAGGAACAGGTGTCAGAAGGCTTCCTCAATCGACAAGAATACAGTCCCTCATCCTTTCAGCAAATCAAAACCTGAGTTACAACAAGGAAATGATCAAGTGTTTGTGTACCCCGGTCCAGCATTCAATATGGAAAGGTAGCCGTTTTCTGTCAGGTAAGAGTAAATTAGCTGCATGCAATGTTCCACCTACCTTCTCACTGGTTTCTTTGGGAGCACCAGTGTAGAAATCTGTCTTTCTGGCTAAAAAACTGAAGAATGTGTCCACGAGCTGCAAAAGAAAAAATATATTAGTGTATTTCAAAATGGTTGTTCTATAATAAACAACAAAAATAATAATAATAATAATAATAATAAAAAATACTACTACTACTACTACTACTACTACTACTAATAATAATAATAATAAAGATGTAGCTAAACACTTCACATTCATACACTCATGATATTATAACTAACAGTGAAATTGACAACCAAATGTTAACTGGCTGTTAATATTCCTCTCATCCAACTGACAATTCAATGTACAAGTGAAATAAAAACTCTTGATTCCAGATGACTAGGCTTTAAATCATCAGAGTTAACATTGCCCCAGATTCAGCCTTGCACTTATATCAAACACTGTATGCTTCCTTTTCTATATATCAAAATAGTATATAAACTTATTCCTGGTATAAACAGTGTATAGATATAAATTCCACACAACTATATTCCACCAAGTTCAATATTTATCACCATAAGGTCAATATTACTTAACAACACCAACCTTGCTTACAGGATGGCAGGGGAGTTTGAATTTGACAGTTACAAAAGATGAATAACTGCCACCACATGCCTAAATCATTAATACAAAATACACAAGAATTTCTACTTACTCAAAGGGACTACATATTCTCCCATAATCAGAATATTTAAAACAATATTTTTATCAACAAATATAAATGAATAACAGGATATTTTATAATTCAACATGCAATGCACTGGCAATAAAAACGGTTAAACTGCCTCATCAGTGAAACTGCTCTCTCTCTCTCTCTCTTCCTGGCATAAATCCTGAAGTTACTGGTGGTTAGATTATATTTGGTTAGGGTAAATCAATTCAAGTTACTTCAGATAAGGTTAATGAAGTCAGATTTAATATCGTTTGGTTTAGATTGGGTCTGGTGAGGTTGTTCATGTTTTAATGAGTACTGGGTATTTTCACTTCTTTTTCACAATTTAACTCTTACTCCAGACTTTTACCAAATAATTTTCCTTGACCTTCAAAACCTTCCTTTTCTGCTGAGAGCAAGCCTGTTGGAAGGATGGAGGGTTTAAAAGCAACACATCACATTACTGCCAATACCAATACACAGAAGCATGATGTGGCAGGATGGAGGGCTCAAAAATGACAAATTACATTATTGCCAATACCAGTACACAGAAACACTATGTACCGGTATATATGTCCAGAAAAAAGGGAGACTGCACAAACAGTTATAGTAAAGGTAATAAATTATAGCTAATGAAGTTCCCAGAATCCTAATTCCAGATTTTCAAAAATGTCACTTTTCAAATAGAATTTGCAGAGAGTAACTTTTTTTCTATTCTTTTTTTGGTAATCCTTAAGGAGACATAGGATCACCTCTTAAAAATTATAAAATAATTACCTACTTTTGAACTGAATTAGTGACTAAGGTGTATAAAAGTGCATTATCACGTATGAAGAGGATCCATCAATAAACAAGGTACCCTACACTGAACTGCATAAGGGATAGGTTAGGTTGGGATAGTTTGGTTAGGTTGGCATAAAATCGATTATATTAGGTTACGTTAGGATAAATAAGGTTGGGTTAGGAATATTCGGGTTACTTTGGATGAATAAGCACTGATAAGGGTAATTTTGTTCAAAAATGGTGTTGTAAAATAGTGTTTGCCTGTCTTCAGTGTCATCAGGGATTGTAAACCAGAACCACTTTTTAATGCATTTTACCACTTTTAAAACAAATAAGAAAACATCAAAACATAATTGGAAAACTCAAAGAATCCCACAATAAGCTAAGGTAAAAATAAAAAACAAAGGAAAACTGCAAAATATGATGGTTCTGTCTCCTTACAGACTACTTTTGCTCTTTTTAATATATATTCAACAGCAAAAAAATCTATGGTTTAGTTACCAGAGGTGCTGCTATATTGACAAAGTGCTGCAATCATCTACTGTCACCCAAGCAAACCTGAGCTGCACTCACATGAACCATGAGGTTTTGTTACTTTTTTGTACTACGATTCCATCCTACTCGACAAAATGGGTAACTACTGTTTATTGATCAGTCTTTACACTGAACCATCATAAAATGACTGTGGGAGATTATGGCAGGGATACAATAATTACTAAACTCAATATAAAGCAAGTGGTTATATGTATATATAGCTGCTGGTAATGTTACGAAATTCAATTTTTCAATTTAAAAAAATCCATATTTGAACACTTTCTGACCCAGACTTTTTTTTATTCAGGGTGACTGCACTGTACAAATTTACGTTATAAATCCAATGGCTAATCTAAAAATAATATTCTGCAGAGGATAATCCTCGTGGCAAAATGACTCACTAGATATCATAAATCCAACAAGAATCATTCCCCACTGAATGACTCAATGATATTCCCTGCAGTACCATTCATGACTTTTCTCGAGGGTTCTACCGCTACTTCTTAAATCGTGGGCACAACAGTGAGGCATAAAATCTATAACAAATACGGTCTAATTTTCAAAATAACCGTAAGTAACTATTTATAGGCACAGATTTCATTTAGATATTCCAATTAAACGGTCAACTGAGATCCGCCCAACGGCTGATTTTTAGGAAGCATGACCATTGATATTTTTTAAACTCTTTCTACATTTCGACAAAGAAGAAGATTATGCTTACCTCAATAGCCCCACCGGTATGTTGATGAGCCATAGCCAGGAACATACCGTCAAACTTTTCTTCATTGTCAGTCATTTTGTAGATTTGTCTGGAAATTCTCGCCTGGCCGCTCAATCACTCACCGCAGATGTAAACAAACACTGTATCCACGTGATCAAAAACAATTCCAGGTATGTAAGGATAGTTCATACATTTATAGTTATGAGAAGTAGTTCACTGTCGGTTCTACTTGATTAAGTTACATTCCTTTTCCATTTACATTTTGTTTTAATCACAGAAGCAATAATATAACTGTTGATGCGCATCGGCGCCTTCAAATGGATAACATGGGTTACGAGCTTAATGTCTTACCGAACTTTGATTATCATCTACTGTATTAACTTTTTTTTTTCATCAACTTGGGAAGCGTTTTTCATAGTGTGGGTGGTTAATAAGAAAATAGTTAAGCAGCTATGCCAGCTATGAAAATATGCGCAATAACCACTAACATTCGTAACTACGGACGCGTTGTTAGGGATTCTTAGCGGGAAATATGAACATATGACAGCTTTTGTACCACCTATGTTCATTCTTTAGTCACTGTTTTTAAGAAAATTTGAACAAGAAAATACAATCTACCAACAGTAATATCTAGCTTATTGTCTAACTGATACTATATTTCCTCTGCTGGCTATACTATAATTCTGTTATCTAGATGGCATAGTTTCAAAACACTTCTTCCTTAGTGAACTGCTTGCAAATCATACATTAACATTCTCTTAAATGATAATTATATCATTTTAATACTGACATAATTTACATCAGTAACACGCACGAGGGTAATGAGGTATGACATATGAAATAAACTGCAAAGAAAGAGGTGTTCCCAAAACTCCAATGACACTTAGAACAGAACTATAATTCAGTTGCTTCATGGCTAGCTTAATAGTGTGCATCATCTCTTAGACTCTTGCAGAAACCCTGTACAGTACATCTCAAGGCTGTGTGATATAGGGTGTGTTGCCAGGGATAAGGGAAAGAATTAGAGGCTGCTAGAGACTGAGCAGAATGAAGAACCACTAGCAAGTGACCAATGTCAAAGCTTGCATGTTAGAACCTTTATAAACAATACAGTACAATATGCAACCCGACACTGTGTTGTGTTGTGGTGCTCTTGGTATTGTGCTGTACTCTCACAGGCAAAGTTCCCTGACAACACCCTGTCAACATTGTTTTGCCTTCCACATACAGTATATCATTCCTCCCCAAATATCAGGGCATACTGTATTCTTCCTGCTCATACCTTTTTGTTGTACATGTTATATTGTTACCTATCATCTATTTATAGCCAGATGACTTCATCCTTTCAAGGGGTGGCCACATGCAAATCACCTCCTTATTACAATGTCTTCTACAATTTGTTATCACGAAGATAATTAAATTTCATGTAACATTTTCCATCATCAAAGCTGGGATGATGCATTAGTGAGCTCTTGACATTTAGTATGAGTAAAATGGTGACAGTCAGTCCTATTTTACCCATATATAGGTGTTGAGGCCTGAGATTAGGCTAAGTAATCAAGTACATGTATGGGAAGATGACCAGCCTACCCTCCTTGGTGGCATTACATAATTGAAAAACCTCCAGTCACCTCTTGGGATCAATTTGCACAGTCGTCACTCCAGCTGGGGAAGTCTCACCAATGAACCACCAGGCACGATTGTACCATATTTTAATCTGGAAATAATACAAATCAAATTGCTTACATACATGTATTTGAACATGTACTGTACAAGATATTCACTAAACAAGGTAAATTTTGCTTTCAACCCTGCACGTCATAAAAAAGTAAACTGATATCTGTATATATATCATGTCAAAAATATGTACACAACTTCCTTGGCTCTGACAGGATAAAATCAAGTATCAGAAACTGCCCCATAACAAATGGCCTCATGCTGACAGAAATTTAATCCATTCACCTGATGACATACTTTTTCTTTGCATTCTGAGATGACTTAAATCCCTTTAAGACATTTTTAGAACCACAGAGGTCAGGAAAAACCATTATTAACCCGAGTACAAACCACTTTTTCAGCTGTGTTTATGGGCAGGTATGAGCAATATGAACGGCTGTGCCCTTGACAACTGTACTCACATTTTCCTCCCACAGCTGAAAAAAACATGTGTTGTGATCTTGCAGCTGAAGCCTTCCTCTAGTCACAACACTACCCACCAGTGTCTCAGTTTCATTCTTGATGTCATGGAGGGTGAGAACACTCCACCCCTTGTCTGATGACATCACACCTACTTATGACATGTTACTCATACTCCTACACCCAAACAAAAAGTGACATTATTTTTGTTTTTACTTTCATACTGTATTCTTGCATGTACACCATCTCTTTCACTGAGTTTTTTCTTTTACTGTCATGCCATATGTTTCAAATGAGCAGAACATGTCACTGCAATGATACAATATCAGTATGGAAATGTTAACTTTCAGTCATTTTCTGTGGACTGGGGTGGGTATTGAGAAGGTAACAGGATCCTCCACAAGTTCATCTCTTCAACAATGACATGTTCTCTATTTAATTTGCTATCTCCATACTATTTCTTTACAGTCAGACTTTTCTAACTGGATGGTTTAAATCAATACATATTTATACCTGCATTTTATAAACTTATCAAATATACTTTCTACTTAAACTACTTGGGTTATTTACTTATTCACAGAATAAATACCCACTTAACTCTACCAGGCAAATCTCTTCACCAACACAGGTACTGTACTTGAAAATCATTTTCCCATTTGATATGATGGCAACTTTTTTTTTTTCTTAAATCTTATTCTGGCTAATTGCAAACATTTTTTTAACCCATCTTGGTCGAAACCACAACGGGTTAGAAAACAAACTCCCTTAACCTCACTAATATAATATCAACTTATACATTTTATCCTTGTTAATGTTAGAATATATATAGCCATCTTAGGAAAGACCCTTCACAGTCAATTTCAATCAGCCACTTATGCCTTAGTCCAGTGAAGCAATACTCAAACTGTATGAAAAAAAATCACCACACTACACAGCAGAACAGCACTATATACACACACCTTTACTGGTATTTGTAGTCATGATCTACTGTTCTGCCCAATCTCTCCCCCTATCCACAGCTGGAGGAAGTTACAGCCAGGCTTTAACACCAAATGAAGACCTGTCATCCTTGAGGTGGTAGTTTATAGCTTTACCGAACTCCACAAGGAGCAGTTTGCAATGACACTGTTGCTCATGGTGTGTGAAAAAAATTAGAACTACAGGCAACAGGTATTTGTTTGATATGCAGTAATGGTAGTAGCAGCTGTAGCCCCAGGTATATCTCAACCCAGTGAACTGCAGGCCCAAGATGCCCTTCTCCTGCAGTCCATCCTCCTCCTTTTGGGGAACACAAGGGAAATGAGAGTGGACAGCTTCACTACCTTGTCATACCAGTGCCACCACAAGAAGGCATCCTTTTCTTTTCAGCCAAAAACAGGAGAGGAGGATGATCAGAAACCATACCTCATGACTGTACAACTGTGAAACAATGAACACCAGAAGCCTTGTGAATAAAGTGTTTTCTCTGAGTCCCATTATCTGAATTATCTATACCAGTACTTCCTAATATCAATCACATCTGAAAGGACATACTTCATAATCTTTGTTGCGACATTTTCCTGATGTGATATTTCCCTGATAAAGATATCCATCCATCCATCCATCATCCAGTCCTACACTGCCCCATGAGGAGTGTAGATTAGCTAAATAAATAAACTTCTGAAGCACATATTTCACACTTTGATGCAACATTTTCCTGAAATGATGTTTCCCTGATAAAGCTGATAACTCTATAAATTAATGTATACTGTATTATATTGTATTTAGCAGCATTCAAGTTGAAGTGGAGGTCACTGTGAAAGTTTTAGTTTGGAAACAATTTATAAAATAATATTACAAAATATCATTTTTTATTAAATTAATGTATGCTGTATTATACTGTATTAAGCAGCATTCAAGTTCAAGTGGAGGTCACTGTGAAAATTTTAGTTTGGAAACAATTATAAAATAATTATACAAAATATCATTTTTTATTAATATATACCAGTTATCTGTAACAACTGTTGCAAGCAAATCCACCATTATAACAGTAAGATCATTTAATTCTTGCAATCCACTTTTTGTTTATACAGTAGGCGCGGAAAGTGTTGACGCCATCTTAAAAAAAGAAAACATTCTTGTGGTTAGCAAGGAGAAACAAATAAATTAACACTCACCACTGAATTTACTATTTACTGGCATTCCCCTTCACCTTTATTATCTTCTTAAGGCGTCTGGGGAGACTGATGGCGTAGTTTTGCAGAACAGACGGACTAAAACTGCTCCATAGCTGCTTGACTGCAGCCTCAAGTTTAGGCAAAGATGATGTGCCGCTTCATGTGCGCCCATAAATTCTCAATGGGATTGATATCTGGGCTGTTTCCGGGCCAATCTCGAATAAAGGGAACCTCACAGTCTGTTAGCCACTGTTTCACTGACTTTGCAACATGTGCAGGGGCAGAATCTTGCATAAATATCCTTGCCTTGGTTTTATCAAAAGAGTCACTTAAAACATCACATAACAGCTCCAAATAATTGTCCTGGTTCACTTTTTCATTTGCAGGTAGAATTACCAACTCACCAACACCATAATATGTAAAGCAGCCCCAAGCCATGAGTGAGGCTGGGTATTTAACAAACTTGGAAGTGTACTTAGGATCCAGGGGGTCACTGCCTGGTTTGCGGTACACTCGTGATGAAGGGGTACCAGTGACAGTAAATGTTGACTCATCACTCCAAAGCACAGTTTTCCATTGCTCCTCACTCCAGGCAAGATATTTCTTACAAAAATTTACTCTCTTTTTCTTCTGAAGTGCAGTTAGCAGTGGTTTTTTACGAGCACAAAAACTCCTGTAGCCCAGATCGTCATGCAGCAGTTGCTGCACACTTCTGACAGACACATCTGCCAGCAACTGTGGGTTCTTTTCTTTTAAATCCCGTGCTGTTAGCCTTGGATCCTTGCTAACTTGCCTTGAGATCAGCTGACGGGTCCTGAAGGTTGTCTTACGAGGTCTCCCAGGCTTGGGAAGTGGAGTGGGAGGAATGGCCTCCCCACTGTCCTTGAACCGCTTCACCAGTCTCTGCACTGTCCTCAGTCTAACACCATCTGATTTGCAATAAATGGGAGTTTGTGGCCAGCTTTGTATAAAGTAATCACTTCCACACGTTTGTCCTTGCTTGTGGTTACTTTAGGCATGATGAGAATGTGGTAGGTAACCAAATAACTGTGTTATTTGAGTCAAAACATGCCCTCGTGGTGCATCACACACAGAGACAATCCTCCTCCTGTGGCTGCCCAAACATTACTGAGCCTGCTCCTGTGGTGCCAAACCTATCAAGCAGGGTTGCCAGCTCCCGNACCAACACCATAATATGTAAAGCAGCCCCAAGCCATGAGTGAGGCTGGGTATTTAACAAACTTGGAAGTGTACTTAGGATCCAGGGGGTCACTGCCTGGTTTGCGGTACACTCGTGATGAAGGGGTACCAGTGACAGTAAATGTTGACTCATCACTCCAAAGCACAGTTTTCCATTGCTCCTCACTCCAGGCAAGATATTTCTTACAAAAATTTACTCTCTTTTTCTTCTGAAGTGCAGTTAGCAGTGGTTTTTTACGAGCACAAAAACTCCTGTAGCCCAGATCGTCATGCAACAGCTGCTGCACACTTCTGACAGACACATCTGCCAGCAACTGTGGGTTCTTTTCTTTAAATCCCGTGCTGTTAGCCTTGGATCCTTGCTAACTTGCCTTGAGATCAGCTGACGGGTCCTGAAGGTTGTCTTGCGAGGTCTCCCAGGCTTGGGAAGTGGAGTGGGAGGAATGGCCTCCTCACTGTCCTTGAACCGCTTCACCAGTCTCTGCACTGTCCTCAGTCTAACACCATCTGATTTGCAATAAATGGGAGTTTGTGGCCAGCTTTGTATAAAGTAATCACTTTCACACGTTTGTCCTTGCTTGTGGTTACTTTAGGCATGATGAGAATGTGGTAGGTGACCAAATAACTGTGTTATTTGAGTCAAAACATGCCCTCGTGGTGCATCACACACAGAGACAATCCTCCTCCCGTGGCTGCCCAAACATTACTGAGCCTGCTCCTGTGGTGCAAAACCTATCAAGCAGGGTTGCCAGCTCCCGTTGAAAAAGCGTCAGCTCATTTCGCATCACAGGGGAGGGTAGTATTGACCCTACTTCATTTAACGCGAAAAAGAATGACGTCGGCAAAAAAGTGTCAATACTTTCCGCTCCTACTGTATATGTTTGCAGTTATGGCTTAGAGATCCAGTGGGTTGAAGGGGTCTCTTGACCCCTGTGGTATGATGTTAATCCACTAAAAAATATTCGTTACCCTTGTGGTGTGATACAATATGACATAGGGACCAAAGATTTTGAACTACTACCAGTATCAAATGACATGTTTTCACTTTTACAAACCATTTCAGAGTTCATCACACCCAGGGGTAACAAAAATATTTTTTTAGTGGGTGCACACTGAATTCTATTTTTTGCTACTTCCAGACAATTGTGTTATGCATTGGGGAGACTATATGTAATGACAGGGTTAGAAACAGTCCATTAACCTCTTCATTACTTGATATCTCTCCCTAAGCTTAATAAAACTGTCTGAAGGCACCAAGATTACTTTCCCCCCAAACTTCAACTTACAGCAGTTCAAGTCCAACTGACTGAGAGACTTTATGAAAAGAGAACACCTATAATCTGGTGTATGGATTTTTTAAAAATTTATTTTTCCCTCCTCTGTTCATATTCTGTTTAAAATAATAATAATATATGTACATTATGACTCTGAAAGGGTGAAATGTTACTTTGGCAACTGTTAATTTTTCCTGCTTAAGAACAAACCCTTGAGTTGATGGGGTAAGTTAGTTATTATCATACAAATAGTTTAGTAAAATACAGAAATTAAAGACCTATGACATGGTAAAGTCTAAAACAGTTTCATTTCTGTCAGGTAAAATAAGCTTGCATGACATAAAACTTCATAATTACAGTACATTTAAATACCTGTAAAAATAGATACAGACACATGGACAAAATATGAAAGCTTCTTTCCTATTAATGTGTACGGGAAAAAAGGGAGGCGGGTGGGGGTGGTGGCAGTAAGTGGGCAAAGGCTTTATGGTAAAAACTCACAACTTAAATAAAATATCTAAAGCTAAACAAAGTGCAATACATTGAACCACAGTATTCAAATTCCAAAATAACATCTGGATATATACTCAAAAGCTGAATTAAACAGGAAGATAAGAATACATGGCATAGAGAGAGGTAAGGAGAAATTAAAAATGTCAAGAAGGAAGTGAGATAAGAGAAAGAAAATAAAAATCAAAAGATGACATCTGCACAAAATATACCATCTTTCTCAAGATATAAAACATAGATACATCGACTGTAAAACTTAGGAAATACCAACTGTTCTCGCAATACCAACCAGGGAGGCAATGTCATCTGTAAAACAGGAAACATGCCACTACTCTTAACAAAACCAGGAGGCACGGCTTGTGTAAAACTGAAAGCACAATACTACTTCCCTCAGATACAGTGGCAAAGCAGAGCATAAAGTGTCTGTGAATATGAGAAAAGGCACATCTATTTCACTCAGCCAAAAACTGGAGAACATAAAAGGGAAACTTCATCATCCCAATCTCTTTTCCCACTGAAAAAAAAAAAGAAAAAAAAAGAAGACATTACTTCTTCCATGCTTCCGGGATGCATTCCGAGATCCAGCAAGTGGGAAGTCCTATGTTATAAGGGAAATGTAGATATGAAGTGGTAAGGCATAACTGTAAAACTGAAAGCATACCACCCAAGTTCTGACAGAAAACAGAGAAAAGTCATTCATAACACAGACAACATGCCATCTCATATCTCTCTCATCCATAAATCTGTGATTTATTGCACTTCTGACTTTGAGCATTTGTGGCGATTCTACAACAGGGTAAGCATTAGAAGGCAAAGCAGTGTATAAGAAGCATTAAGAAAAGTAGTACAGTTGTAACCCCTTCAATACAATGACATTTTCTACATTATACCATACTTTCATTACCACCAGACATTTTTATACAGCTTAGGAGAGATCTTACACAGCAAGAGGGTTAGAAACTATCTCCATTAACTCCTTCCACACAATTAAATTTCTGCATACACTTTGTTCTTGAAACCAGTATATGGTTTCCTCAAGTTTAAGGAAACACTCTGGTATTGGAATTACAGTACATACCATTAAACTCTTCAGTACAAGGATGTCATATTTATTTTAATCTTGCTTCCTTTAGACATTTCAAATCAGCTTGAATGGGAGGGGAAGTATCTCCAATTACCCCTTCATTATGAACCGTCTTTCTAATGCAGCTACAAAATAAACTGGAGCCAAAAAATAATGTGTAACCAAGTACAGTGGAATTAAGAACAGTGCTATACTGTTTAAAGTGAGTTTAAAAAGCTGCTCCATCATCATCATCATCATCCTAATCCAACCACTACCTACTTCTGTGGGGTGCAGAAGAGAATGATCAATTAATATGCTGGTATCTAGAGTACATGTGGCTTATCATCTCAGGAATACCACAGTTCATTCCAATACGGACTTAGAAAAAAAAAAATGCCAAGCAACTCATACATGGTTGCTCTATAACATTTGTACTGAAGCTTGGCAGTGAGGGGTGATGAAAGGTAGCAAAAACATGTGTCAGGTCTGTAATTTCAACATTGGAGGCTTTTTCACAACTCTTCCTTAGTGATTTATTTTGCATACTACAATTTTACATTCTCCTATATCCTATTTATGGCTTTATAATATCAACAATGACTGCATAAATGGCATTTAAAGGATTAAAGTCATGCTGACATAAAAGGGTAAGGAAGAGGTGCTGGGGGGCCTCCTTAACTGACAAGAATATGGATCTAAGTCAGGGATGTGTTCACAAAAACAAGACAAAATTTTTACACAGAAATGGTACTGTAAATTAGGGGATACTTACAAAGCATATCTTGTCATTTACTGTGGATTTCTTGGAGAGTAAAGGCTGAACAAAGCAACTCCTCCAGTGGAAACCTCTCTCCTAAGCTGAATAAAGTCCCCTGCAATTAGCAAGAATCAAGTTGAAATATATATGTTGCTGGACTGCAGGTACACTGTCAACAAAACAATACCACTCTCAGCACAGGACGTTAAAGCTGTACAAGGTTGTAGTACTTAAGTGTGAATGTAAATAATTCCCTATGAGGTGTAAGACTGCACAGCTGTTATCCTAGTCCAGTATAGTTATTTAAGGACAGATGATAAATGTACCCTTAAATAAATCTACCTACAGCAGCCTAGCCTTGGTCCTTTCCATCTCAAAGGAATAATATGGGACTGGTTGTTACCTGATGATAATAATAATAATAATAATAAATAATAATAGTAATACATACATCATCTAATCCTGTGTTGCCCCACAAGAAGGCTACGGGCCCAGGGACAGGCAAGTTGGTCTTGACATTTAAGACGAGAGTGACCAGCTTCACTCATCCCTGAGTGGCATTATGAGAGCAATAAACCCAAACCAGCCCTTGGATATAAATATACACAGGCTCAATCCAGTTGGAGCACCTTAATTACCCACTAAACCACCAGGTGTCATAGTTTGGTTATATGGTTATCACCCAGCGTAGTAAATGGTTTCCTGTTCCACCCAGCGTAGTAAATGGTTTCCTGTTCCACCCAACATAGTAAATGGTTTCCTGGTGTGCAGGAAACCATTTGGCTTGTCATTCAGTGTACAGCCACCCACAGACAGAAGGAAAAGGAAAGAAAGAAGGAAAAAAAGACAGAAGAGGAAGGAAGGAAAGATGAAAGGAAGAGAGGAAAAGGGCAGTCACCCGAGAGCTGCACTACATCGAATGAGTGGACGGTGAGCGCCCCCACCTACCACTAAATAATAATAATACAGTAAGACCTCACTATAACGGACTAATTGGGGCTCAGGCCAGTCCGAAATATGCGATTTTCTGATAAAAGCGACATCCGGACTTACCCCTGCTAATCCGGACTTTTTCCGATATATCAGACATTAGTTCGGATTGCATCGGTAGTTTTCACCACCATTGCAGTATTGTACTGTGTTATACCTTCACTACATTAATCAAATGGTATAATAATACTGTACTGTGCACTGAAAAAACATGTCTTTTACTTGTCTTATTGTGGTGAACATAGCTGAAGTTGTCAGGCAGTCCGGACTGCTTTCTGGCTATATCGGACTTTTTCCGATATATAGGAGTTTAGTCCGGTAGCTCCTCGAGTCCGATAAAAGCGAATTCCGGTCTGCTGAAGTCCGTTATATCGAGGTTTTACTGTACAGGTAATAATAATAATACTCTGGTCCATTATTTCTGAAAAGCAGCAGAAATCACTAGCATGTAAAACACACACACACCCCACACCGTCCTTACCTGTGATGGTATCTGGCACAGCAAAATATTCAGGGTGCTGTACACTGAAATCTGATTCACCTCCTGGTAACTTTAATATAGATGACTGTAATATAAAGGCTAGTTAACCCCTCCAGTTTTGTTATGTAGCAATTCAATCTGAAGAAGTTCTGGGAGCTACTACTTCTCCTAACACTGAAAGGACTCTCCCTCTGCGCTATGGGATCTTTGTACACGCCATGTCTCACTGTATGGTAGCGAAACCTATGCAGTAAAGGAAGAGGATATTCGTAGACTCGAATGTACCGTACAGAAATGACAATGGTTAGATGAATGTGGAGTGTGTCCTTGAATGTGAGGCCTGGGGATGGGGGGGTAGCCTGGAGGAACTGGGATTGTGTTTGAAAAGCTGAGAGGAAGGATGGGATTTGAATGAATTGATGTCATGATGAGGAGGGATAGACTGAGATGGTTCGTGCATAATGAAAGGATGGAGGATGACAACTGCGTGCAGAAGGTGAGAAGTGTCAATGTGGTAAGGTTGCGAGAGGCATGCCAAAAAAGACCTGGGACGAGGTAACAGAGTGTGACCTCAGGAATATGGGACTGAATAGGGAGGCTGCCAGAAATCAAGTAGTGTGGAAAGCCACCATTACGTGACAAAGACCGATGTGAGCAACCACGTTGGAGCCTTCATAAAAGACACGATATGATAAGAGGAGGAGAAGGAGGAGGATCATGATCCTGGAAAATGTATAGAGGTACTGAGAAATAACTTTAAAATAATATCAATGAATTGAGGGGGTAAGGCCTTACCCTTTCAACCAGTCTTTGCTAGTTATACCATTCTCACTCAATTCGGTAATCTGTAAAACTTACACGTCGCATCACTGTAATACACTTGTCATACTGTACAACAGGCTTCTTCTTATATTCGGTTACAACTCCTTCATCAACACTGGGAAACCTATCACTCAACAAATTCTTACAGACTAGATTACATTACTGTTCATCATAATTAACGTGTGAACCATTACTGAAGTTTATCCACTTATCTTGTACTTCGTCAACAAGTTTTGAATTTCTGACCAACCTATCGCCTTTTCCAATTCCTCCATCATCTTCTACACATATAATTCAAAATTTTTTCTATAATATTCTTCAACACAAATAACACTTCATAATTTTATTGCATTCTTATTTAGTTCTTAGACTAGTCCTCATCACTAGCCATATAAGTCACTCATCAAGTCTACCTGATCAGTTATTTCTTCGTCTTGAAGGAGTTTTGTCTCCAATCATTACTATTCCACTCTCCTCAGAACAAATTTCCAAACACTATCATTCGTACAGTGTTCTTATACACTAGTCCTCATCACTAACTAATTCCTATATATACATGATTGACCACTCTCCATGTCTGCCAGATTTGTTCACTTTTGTGTCCTGGAGAGTTCTGACTTCCAATGTTTTCTATTACCGTCTCCTACACACACACACACACACTTTTGAACAATATAACATTCTCACAAAGTTCTTAAGCACTAGTCCTCATCACTAGCCATTATCCTATAATAACGGTCACTCTCCAACTTTACTGAATCTCTTCTCCTCTTTTTCCTGGAGAGTTTAGCCCGCAAGTCCAACCGGCTTTTGATGCCCTGGTTCCCCTTGCGATGAGAGAGGCGATCTTTAATGTCTCTTCTGCTCCTCTCCTCCTGTCGCCCCCTCCCTCCCTCTGACAATCTGTTTCGGAGGTCCCCTGATTTCTTGCGCTTCGTCTTCTTCTGTTCAGCATCGGCATACATCTTCATCCGTGGAAACTGTGAGGGTGAAAGAAAGGTTAGAATACTCTGACAAGCCATTTGTTTGTCATCGATTCATCCATCATCCAATCCTATGCTGCCCCATGAGAAGCATAGGAGCCCAGGACTAGGCAAGTTGGTCCTGATATTTAAGATGAGTGACCAGCCTCCCTTATCCCTGAGTGGCATTACTATTACATGAGCAATAATCCCCAACCACACATTGGATATATACCTACACATGCCAAACCCGATTGGAGTGCCTTAATTACCCGCTAAACCACCAGGTGCCATAATTTAGTTATATGGTTACCACCCAGAGTAGTAAATGGTTTCCTGGTGTACAGGATACCATTTAGCTTGTCACTCAGTGTAGAGTCACCCATAAGCAGAAGGAAGAGGAAAAAGTGAAGGAAAGAAAGACAGAAGAGTGTAAAGTCACCCGTAGGCAGAAGGAAGAGGAAAGAATGAAGGAAAGAAAGACAGATGAGGAAGGAAGGTAGAGAGGAAAAGACAGACATCCAAAGCAGCACTACATCGAGTGAGTGGATGGTTTGTAAGTTCAAAAATAAAACATTTATGAATATCAGTGAAAAAAAAAAAATCAAATTTACAGATGTTATTCCCTTCAGTAGCTACAAAGCAGCATTTTTATTTTGCTATGACTACCTCTGGACGATTTGATGAATTTCAAGAATGACTCCTACAGCTAAAATGAAAATGGTAAAAGAATGGTAACAGCCAATCTTTATTGCTCCTTTGGGGCTCTGGAGGGCTTGGGGCACATGAGTGCTCAAGGCCAGGATACCACAGTCCACAGCTAAACATTTAATCTGTGGGGGACCAACTTACGTATCTGGCAGTGACAGATACAGAGCAGCCTAACTCCAAGCCCCTATGCTCCTGATGGGGGGTGAAGGAATGGAAGAATCTCTCCTAACTTTGGCCATATCCTCACCACATGCTTGGTTATGCGAGTGGGAGTTCTGCATCACTATCATTCACAGAAGCTCTTGTCCACACTTGTTCATGTCTACTGGGGACACAATGATGCAAAATATCCATTCTCAAACAACACCCAAGCATCTGGTGGATGCAGCTTTAATCTTAACACTCTTACCTACACATTACTCTTCCTCTTACCTTACAATCATCCCTCCTACCTTTATCTTGCTCTTCCAGGGAACCACATCACTATCATCACTGTCATGTTCCTCCTCCCACTTGTCATTGCCTCGTCTACCACCACCGCCACTTCCTCTGTAGTACTCATCCTCGCTCATGTACTGGTCAGATGCACTGTCCTCGCGCTTTCTTTTAACCCCCATGCCTGTGAGGTGGGGATTTACATTATGGTAATCCATCCATCAGCCCATCACCCAATCCTCTGCTGCCCCATGAGGAGCGTACAAGCCCAGGGCTAGGCAAGTTGGTCCTGATATTTAAGATGAGAGCGACCAGCCTCACTCATCCAGGAGTAGCATTACGTGAGCAATAAACCCCAACCACCCCTTGGATATATACCTGCACAGGCTCAATCCGATTGGAGCGCCTTAATTACACACTAAACCATCAGGCGCCATAATTTGCTTATATGGTTACCACCCAGTGTAATAATTGGTTTCCTGCTGTACAGGAAACCATTTGGCTTGTCACTAAGTGTAGAGTCACCCATAGGCAAAAGGAAGAGGAAAGAGTGAAGGAAAGAGAGACAGATGAGGGAGTGTAAAGTCATTTGTAGGCAGAAGGACAAGGAAAGAATGAAGGAAAGAAAGACAGAGGAGGAAGGAAGGAAGACAGTAAAGGGCAAACACTCAAAGCAGCACTACATCAAGTGAGCACTCCCACCTACCACTTAAGGTAATCATAGTCAGTAAAGAATAAACACTGTGGTCACCATACACAATCATCCCAAATATAAACATTGTTGTCATCATAATCATTAAAATATAAAGAGTGACAATCATTAAAGATTAACACTGGGATCACCATAATCATTAAACAATAAATGGTAACAGCCAATCTTCATCATCACCATAGTATATTTCTCAGTTATTTGATTCACTGTCCTCCCAATTTCAGCAGATGATATTAACATTCAGATTGTCATTATCATTATAAAAACCATTAAATAGTCACATAATTCTCTTGTCATTATTATCTTCTGTTCTCCCACCTTCTCTTAACATCCATACATGTGATGTGAATAAATGGATTATTATATTTCCAACTAAAATAAGGGGTAGGGAAGGATTTCAAAAAGGCAAAGAGAGAGGATAATATTAAAAGTATAGAGTATGTAATTAGTGTTCTGCTGCTGCTACTACTACTACTATTTGCTGTGGTCCGAAGCTCATCTGGACATCTATCTATTGCCGGATGCCTCAATCCCATAAGGGGTGGCCACAAACAAATTGCCTCCATGTGGCCTTGTCCCCCACCATTTCACTGCCCTGCTCCCAGCTCACACCCCTCTCTCTCATATACCTCTCCACTCCATCCCTCCATCTCATCCTTGGCCTCCCCTTCCCTCTCCCCCTCTCCAACTTATTCACATAAATTCTCCTCATCAGTCTCTCTCTCTCTCCATTCTCTCCACATGCCCAAACCACCTCAGTGTGTTTCTCCTAATGCTTCCTATCACATCCACATCCACACCACAAAGCTCTTTCACTTCCTCATTCGACAGTCTGTCTCTCCATGTGACTCCACAGGCTCCTTTCAAATAACTCATTTCCATTGCTCTCACTCTTGATTTGTCCTTCCAACAAGGTCCAAGCTTCACTTCCATACATTAGAGTTGGTATCACAATACAGTAAAACCTTGATATAACGGACTTCAGTAGACCGGAAATCACTTTTATTGAACACCAGGAGCTACCGGACTAAAATCTTATATAATGGAAAAAGTCCGATAAAGCCAGAAGCAGTCCGGACCACTTCAGGTACGTTCACCACAATAAAGTAAATAAAAGACATGTTTATCAGTGTACAGTACAGTATTATTATATATATTATACCATTTGGTTAATGTAGTGAAGTTATAAAACAGTACAATACTGCAATGGTAGTCAAAACAGTTTAAAACCGTTCATGAAATCCGGACTAATGTCTGATATATCTGAAAAAGTCTGGGTTAGCAGGGGGAAGTCTGGATGTCACTTTTATTGGAATTTCGCATTTTTCGGAATAGCTTGGGCCACAATGGGCCAGTGCACTGAGCGCCCATGCCATCTGGTGGGAGAGTGTGAACTTCTCCTAGCCACAAGAATTGCAGGTTTCAAAGATAAATTTTTCTAAGCGCTTTCATGTAGTTTCCTTAAATCACAAAATTTTTCAGATGCCTTTGACAATCATGGTATTGGTGTGTAAGTGGCATAAGAAAAAAAAAATCGTAAAACAGGAACCATCAACTCCATGGAATTAACTTCTACATACAGTTTACTGTTCAATAAATATCTCATATAATTGGTTTAAGACTATAAAATGGTAAATATATGAAGAAATGCTTTCATGCACAAATTTTGCCATATTTTAAAATCCGTTGCCAGAGATATGTACGACATGTTTTCCTGGCTGCTCTCATCACCTACATCACGTCTCCCACAGCCTACTTCGTTTGACAGCCATCTTTGATGGAAACCTGGCCCATCCTTTCACTCGTTTCATGAATGGTCTGCGTTGAAAGTTGAATTTGATTTGCAGTCAGCCACAGTGCAAACAAAGTTCGTCATTTTGCTAACTGTTCTTATTTTCTGTGTCATACAACCAAGTCATCCCATCACCGATGCACCTCGCCAGTCTCCTGTTTGTTTACAATCATACGTGTGGCGGCAGAACCGAGTACCAAATGGAAATGTCGCAAGGCAAATTCATCCATATCTTTCATCATTGTTTTTAAGAAATGGAAATCCTATTACCCTTATTCGAATTATTTACCGTCTTTATACATACATGAAGGCAATATTTCCACATAAACCCTCTTTAATACATCCCTAGAAATCACCTGATAGACAGGAGTAGAACATACGTTTGAATACTGTTTTTTTCCCCAACCCATCTTCTAAGCCCATGATTATTGTCGAACCCTTAGTTTCGTTGGTGTAAATCTGCTGTTCAACATAACAATACACAGTTTTAGCTGGCTTTGGGTAGAATAACATCAAACATTGGTAGCTGTAACCCTCACACCCTCAAATCATTCAGCTGGGAGAGGTTCACAGACTCCCACCAGATGTCAGGACCACTTACTGCACTGGCCCATTAGTCCGTTATTGTGAGGTCTTACTGAATTGTCATGCAGTAACTTTTTCACTTCCATGCTCACTTCCCTTTTTCTTATCACTGCTTTCAAAGAACCAGCAACCTTGCTTCCCTGTTGTACCCTTCCAAGCACTTCACCCTCTAAACTTCCATCCTTACTCATCACACTACACATTTAAACACACTCACATTTTCCACTTCCTCCTCATCCAACCTCACTGCACATTCAGTGACTTCATTTCTCTCATCATCATCATCATCCTGACCTCCTTTCCCACCCTAGGGCAGGGTAAGGAGTAGCAATGTCCAGAGAACCCAAATTTGCCCAATCCAATGGGCCCGCTTCCATTCACTCATCATTCAAGCCCCCAGAATCCTGGCTCTATTGGATACACCAAAAATATTCACCACGTTTTGTAGCTTCATATAAACATATCCAATAGAATCAATCTGGACGCTGCCACGTTAAAATGGGGTGCCAAATCCCTTATCATGCACTTCTCCTCAAAACATTCAATCAGCCAGCTCGATCTCTAGTCACTTCCCTAGCCTCACCAACTTCCAAACATCTCGTCCTCACACACTCATCCACCGTACCTCTCCAACTTCTCCTTGGCCTACCTCGCCTCCTCCCTCCTTCAAATTCGCTCAGATATACCTATTTCACTACTCTATTGTTATCCATTTTCTCCACATGACCATACCATCTAAGTACACTCTCTTCGATTCTGATGTCCAACGACTTCCTTACTCCACATCTTTCACGAATCACATTATTTCGCATCCTATCCATCCTTTGTACTCCACATACATTCCTCAGCAGTCCCATCTCCACTGCTCTTACTCCTGACTTTTCATTTTCATGCCACACCAAAGTCTCACATCCATATGTTGAAGTTGGCACTAACACTCCTTCATGGAAGCCTCGTGCAGCTGCAACACTCAAGCCTCTGTTTCTTATCAAGGCCTTCATTGCACCAGTTACTTTTCTTCCTTGTGTCACTCTACTTTCAATTTCTTTTGCACATTTTCCTCTCTTTTCTAACATTATAACCAGGTATTTGAACTCTTTCACCAATTCCAGTCTCTTTCCATTCACTGTAACATCGCACTGGGAGTCACCTTCTCTCTCAATAACCATCACTTTACTCTTTTCTACATTTTCTCTCAAGGCATGACACTCACAGACATCAGCAAAACTCTGCATCAGCCTACCAAGTTCTTGTCCAGTACTTGCAAGCAGTACTGCATCATCAGCATTCATTTCTCTCGAAAACCATAATTTTACTCTTCCCTACATTTTGTAACCTTTAGAGTCAGTTTCTTACACACTCTCCCAAACTCATTCACCAAGCCTTGCAGCTCCCCTCTGTCTTCACTGAACAAAACAGTATCATCTGCAAACAAGAGTACCAGTACAGGGAGTTTCCAAACACTC
This sequence comes from Birgus latro, assembly GCA_018397915.1. NCBI lineage: Eukaryota > Metazoa > Arthropoda > Malacostraca > Decapoda > Coenobitidae > Birgus > Birgus latro. Next base: position 48,263 of record JAGKTI010004306.1, read on the forward strand.
CCCTCTCTCATTAGGGCTGCTCCAACATCCACTGCCCTTCCTTGTATCTTTTTTATAACCCCATCCATATACAGATTTAACAACCATGGAGACATGACACATCTCTGTATCAATCCAACCTTCAAACATAAAAATTCACTCAGTTCACTATCCACAAGCACTGCAGCCTTAGCACCCTCATGAATACTCTTCATGGCATTTAACAAATTCCCATTTACTCCATGTTCTTAACACCTTCCACAATCCTTGTCTATCCACTCTGTCATATGCTTTCTCCAAATCCATGAAGGCTGCATACAACTTCTTTCCCTTCTCTATAAACTTTTCCACTAAATACCTTAGAATGAATATCTGATCTACACATCTGCTTCTCTCCCTAAAACCTCCCTCTTCTTCTCCAACTAATTCCTGTTATTTCCCTAACTCTGTCAATAAGTATCCTACATATATTTTTCCTATTACACCAAGAATACAAGTGCCCCTATGATTATCACACACTTCTTTCTCCCCTTTTCCTTTGTACAGGGGAATATTGTAATTATACTGTACCTGACTTCCAATCCTTTGGGACTTTACCTTCCTCTCATGCCAATCTGCACATCTTCTACATCCACTCTACTACTACCTCTCCCCCATGCTTCAGCATTCAACACACTCTCCATTAAGTCTTTGGGCTTTCTCCATTTTGACTTCCTTCATTGGTTCCACAACTTCCATTCTTCTGATTTCTTCCTCTCTTCTCACATCCCTCCTTCTCTCCATCTGCTCACTTTTTCTCCTTTCTCCACTAGTAATCTACCATTTTTATCTTTCGCTCCCTGACTAACTTCTTTAACACCCTCTAACTCTCTTTACCTTTTTCCAGAACATTTTCTTACATTCCCTCCACTTTACATTCAAATTCATCTGGACATGATCCCAGTATATCACAGGCTAAAGCTGCTCTTTTCTACAGTCCACCATCCTTCTACTGGGGGACAGGGAGGAAACTGAGTGACATCTGTATACCCAATTACTACCTCACTAAAAAATTACTCACTTCTCTGACGATGCTGCTGCAAGAGGGCAAGGTAGTTAAACTCATCATCCTCCTGACTCTCCTTGCGTCCCCAGTTTTGAGCCAGTGCGCCCCAGGGGTTCTTTGGGTTGTCCAGGTCACCTCTCCAGTCCTCAGGACCCCCTACATCGTCCAGGTCCCCAATTCCCGCCACCGCCCCTATTCGGTTGGCCAAGCGCATTCGCTGACGTGCACTCTCACTCAGCAGTCCCTTACCACCTACAGAACACATAAAATACATCTGTATTACTTTTTCATCTATCTATCCATTGCCATTTGCCCAAATCTGATAATGGATGCTGTGAATGAACTGCTTCGATGTACTCATGTCTTCTGCTAACAGGTTGTTGTTTATCATTTTCAAACCTTTGTTTTTGCCATTAATCCCCTGAACAACTAGCTTAAACACACTCACTGACAAGTCATTAGAAAATCACAACACTGGTCCTGAGTGGGACAGTCCTGCCACGTTAAGTATTCAGTATGGGCTGGTGGATATCAGTTTCAAAGTAGTGACAAGTAACGGTACGTGACAATCGGGAGGACAGCTGGACTCCAGGAAACTGTCCAATCTATTAAAAAAAAAAAAAAAAAATCTAGATGCCATTGTTTAAATAATAAAAAGCGCCAGCTGCCACTGAATAACAACAAATGCACAAAATCTACAGAATATCAGTACTCAGCATTACTAAGCACAAGGTTGAAAAAGCCTTACCATATATAGGGTTGTAGTGGTTGCGGTAGGGGTCAACGATCCTTTCCGGCAGTCTCTCCGGCCCCTGTGGGTCCTTTCGGTCGGAGCGTGACGAGTATCGCATCAGAACAGCCTTGGTTCGTTGGCATGGCACTCCCAATCTCCACCGTCCGGAAGGAACCTTAATATTTACCTCCTCTTCTCTTACGCTGCCCTAGAGTGAAAAAGAAAAAAGTAAGACATTATTACAAGGAACAGCAGTTGCAGCCTCAGGCTCCTCTGAATGTGAATAAATTGGATTGAAGGCTGAAGCTGCCCTCCTCCTGCAGCCAAGCATTCTCCTTCCAAGGGATAGGGAGGGAGATGAGAGATTTTTGCTTAACCAAACGGTGGAACCAACTATTTACATAGGCACCACCACAAGAGGACATCCCTCTCAAGCACAAAGTTCGTTTCATTTTCATTTTGTTTTTGAAGGCTCCAACATGCTTGCATGTATCAGCCTTGGTCACCTAATGGCGGCTTCTCAGGTCTTTTTTTGGTCTACCCCTTGTTACCCCACCCCCAACAATAACACTTTCTACACCCATTTATCATTCTCCATCCTGTCCACATGCACAAACCATCTCAATCTACCTCTCCTCATCACAACACCAATACACTCCAGTCCCATCCTACCTCTCAACTCTTCCATTGTATACCTTGCCTCCCTAGGCCTCACACTCAGGGACGTACTACACACCCACCTAATCATTGTCATTTCTGTACATTTGAGTTGGGGGAATATCCTCTTCCTTTACTGCCCAGGTCTCACTGCCATTCAGCACTACACGCCTAACACATGCCACATACAATAATTTTTTACCCATTTACTAAGAGATACAGTAATCTTCCCACTATCCGACGTAATAGAGCCAAAGGCATAAGCGGAAAGTGGTCTTGTCCAGATAGTGGCCCTGAAGCTCCAGCACTGGTCATTCATGACCCTAACCTAACCTAACCAAAATCAGAAAACCACCTACCTACCTCCTTACCGGACATGCATAGCACTTATTTAAGTCCCCTTTCACATAAATAATGCACACAAAGCATGAATTAACTGAATTTAACCAAAAAATGATGATTTAGAGGTGAGTAAGGCATAGGTGCTCACAACTTGCCAGCAAGTGTAAGTAAGTATCAGACATGGAAATCACTATGAAAATCACCCTTTCTCACAAAGTATGCATTAAATAATAGACACAAAGCATGAATTCATTGAATTTTAACCCCAAATGATGATTTTGAGGTAAGTAAGGCATAGATGTTCATGAGTTGGCCACTTAGTGTAAATAAGTATCGGACATAGCAATCACTATAAAAATGATCATTTCTCACATCTTATGCACTAAAATATGGGATACAAAGCAGTACTCCCGAGGAGGATGGAAAGCTGATGACAGGGAGAGCTGGAGCTCCCGTTTCATCA
>JAGKTI010004307.1:12264-34822 GCA_018397915.1 Birgus latro
ATATATATATATATATATATATATATATATATATATATATATATACAGTAGGCGCGGAAAGTGTTGACGCCATCTTAAAAAAAGAAAACATTCTTGTGGTTAGCAAGGAGAAACAAATAAATTAACACTCACCATTGAATTTAGTATTTACTGGCATTCCCCTTCACCTTTATTATCTTCTTAAGGCGTCTGGGGAGACTGATGGCGTAGTTTTGCAGAACAGACGGACTAAAACTGCTCCATAGCTGCAGCCTCAAGTTTAGGCAAAGATGATGTGTCCATACTACGCAGCTGCCGCTTCATGTGCGCCCATAAATTCTCAATGGGATTGATATCTGGGCTGTTTCCGGGCCAATCTCGAATAAAGGGAACCTCACAGTCTGTTAGCCACTGTTTCACTGACTTTGCAACATGTGCAGGGGCAGAATCTTGCATAAATACTCTTGCCTTGGTTTTATCAAAAGAGTCACTTAAAACATCACATAAGAGCTCCAAATAATTGTTCTGGTTCACTTTTTCATTTGCAGGTAGAATTACCAACCTACCAACACCATAATATGTAAAGCAGCCCCAAGCCATGAGTGAGGCTGGGTATTTAACAAACTTGGAAGTGTACTTAGGATCCAGGGGGTCACTGCCTGGTTTGCGGTACACTCGTGATGAAGGGGTACCAGTGACAGTAAATGTTGACTCATCACTCCAAAGCACAGTTTTCCATTGCTCCTCACTCCAGGCAAGATATTTCTTACAAAAATTTACTCTCTTTTTCTTCTGAAGTGCAGTTAGCAGTGGTTTTTTACGAGCACAAAAACTCCTGTAGCCCAGATCGTCATGCAACAGCTGCTGCACACTTCTGACAGACACATCTGCCAGCAACTGTGGGTTCTTTTCTTTTAAATCCCGTGCTGTTAGCCTTGGATCCTTGCTAACTTGCCTTGAGATCAGCTGACGGGTCCTGAAGGTTGTCTTACGAGGTCTCCCAGGCTTGGGAAGTGGAGTGGGAGGAATGGCCTCCCCACTGTCCTTGAACCGCTTCACCAGTCTCTGCACTGTCCTCAGTCTAACACCATCTGATTTGCAATAAATGGGAGTTTGTGGCCATCTTTGTATAAAGTAATCACTTCCACACGTTTGTCCTTGCTTGTGGTTACTTTAGGCATGATGAGAATGTGGTAGGTAACCAAATAACTGTGTTATTTGAGTCAAAACATGCCCTGGTGGTGCATCACACACAGAGACAATCCTCCTCCTGTGGCTGCCCAAACATTACTGAGCCTGCTCCTGTGGTGCCAAACCTATCAAGCAGGGTTGCCAGCTCCTGTTGAAAAAGCGTCAGCTCATTTCGCATCACAGGGGAGGGTAGTATTGCCCCTACTTCACTTAACGCGAAAAAAAATAACATCGGCCCTTTAGCGTCAATACTTTCCGCGCCTACTGTATGTGTCGCTGTGTGGCTTACTGTATATTCTTGTCTCTGATCATTACGTAAAGTTTCTGTTGTCAGTCAATGCACGCAATATTTCTCGGTGAACACTCGTTGCACTCTTTTATACGTATATTTCACACTGAACCATATGCAATATAAAACACTATCACATGATTCCATCCCAGGCTCTTCTGTTATTCCCTTCCTTAGTGTATGGTGTATGAGAGCACCTGTTCCCTTAGCAATTATGCATTCGTGTATGTATCTCTATGGCATAACATAATGCCTGCTGTGGTAGGTCAGTTATTTCACTAATCCAGGCACTATATGTTTCACAGATATAAGTAATGGCTTCACCATAAGGGTAAATACATCATTTACGGGCAGGGTGAGAGTGGAAACCCCCGCTATAACAAACCAAACTCCTGCCTCTAGGCCTAATGGCTGATAACGTGCACCAATGCGTTACAAACAATATATCTATATTCAATAGACACAATCACTTCAAAGTATAGTCAAAAACACTGTACAGTCACAATATTTCAATAATGGCTTCAGCTTCGGGTGGGAGGGGGGAAAATGGCGGATTTAAAGGGACAATGCAACGCGGCACAACCCTGCTGTCTGGCTGCTTGTGGAGCACTGAGTTTTTATCACTATGGAGAGGCCCACATGAGCCACTGCAGTGTTGCCAAGGTCTTACCTTGGGAGAGACATGCGGCTGCTAGAACGCACCCAAATTTGACGCAAATCGACCGAAAACTTATTTTTTGGTGAATTTTTTTTTTGCTTTTTCACGCGATTTGCAGCCCGTGTGCTTCTACACATCATACCACATGGAATGCAAATCGCGGTTCCGTGCACGAAAGAGTTACGTGATGTTCTAATATAGTAGATTAAGTATAAGCAAAAGTGTTGTCCAAATAATAGAATACAGTACATTCAGTTAGTGGAAGAATCCACTGATACAATGCATTATCAGCTGGGTGTCATCTATCACCAGGCGGGTAGCTGGGAGATGCAAACTTCAAGTAAAAGTTATCTTTCTTAGTATGAATTACCACAAGATGAGCACCACCTTCAGTAAAATGAATATGGAAGGAGTTACGAGAAGGGATAAAGGTAGAAAACAGGATGATGATTTCTACCCAGGACTGGTTGAAATGGAAACATGTAATAAAGCAGAAGAGAAAGTGAATAAACTGGAGACAACTTTTCATGGTGAAATAGATGAAATTACGAAGGAGTTACGCATGCATAAGGAAGAAAAAGAAATCAGTAAAGGAATTAAAAACAACAATAGTTGAGCTGTCAGTTGAGGTAGCTTCACTTAGAAAGAAGACTTGTGAAATGACAAGTACATTTGTCAAACATGGAAGAGTTCAGAAATGATACGGAGACAGTTAGCCAAGCAAGCAGTCTGATAGACCAAGGCAGTGATATTGAAGAGAAGATAACCTGGGTGAATGAAATGATGAGAAATTAGAAAGCTGAAGTGCAAACTAAGAATGCTGAAATGGTGAAGTAAGGAAAGACTTATAAACTTGAAGGAAAAAACATTAGTAAGGAAGTGAAAGAAATAATTAAAAACAACCCAAAACTGGTCAAAGATTCAGCAGATATCAACAAATATAGAGTGATCACTCGTATAGATGAAGAAGAAATAAGAAACAAAATTCCTAGAGACAAAAAGGAGATGGTAAATATATTGAACATATTGAAAGAAGTATCAGAGGATATCTTTTATAAAGATATAGAGGAAAACAAAAGGCAAGGGAAATACGACAGAAACAAGTCGAGGCCTCTGAAAGTAACCTTCCAGAGTGTAAACACTGTGGAGGATATACTAAAAATTGCAAAGAAACTCATGGAAAAAGAGGAATTTAACCAGCCCAGTCCCGACTGATTTTTTACCCAACACACGCTCTGAACCCGACCGATTTTCAACTTTTTTTTTTTTTTCTCAAACCTCTGCTTTTGGTGAGGAACATTGAAAATTCATAGAGAAATCTCCCTACTGAGCTTATAAATGTTGCTACAGGTGTCACTCAGCCTTACCTTTCATTCTCTCTCAGGGTACGTGGCTTTAAACAAAAAGAACTATGGGAGGGTTAACTAACTCAAGCCACTTTAAATTACATATTTATTTATTTATTTGGTATGAATTTATGTGTAGTACAAGACTATATTGGTTTTTAATCAATAATATAGGTGATATAAGCATTGTTCACTCACCAAAACACCAGCATATGGCACCTTCCTTTACGACATTACCACCTCATCACTTCTGTTTGTTTCTCCCTCTAGCTTCTTTGTTTCTTTGTCCTCCACCTCGGGAATCACTTTCACCATGAATTTCGTCATTGGAGAGACCGTTGGGCAACATGTCTTTACTGGCCAGGTTACTGCCAACAGATGAATTGCCGAGTGTGGGGGGGGAGGGGGGTCAGGTGGGGCCAGGCAGTATCCCTACTTGACAGCAGGTAGAGGAAGGTCTCCCACATATGCCTACCAAAAATCACCCGCGAATCTTGAAAATTGTGCAAACGACAGGCCTTGCAATTGACTGATGTATGATGCACGTTGGTGGGTCTGAGCGTGAAAAAAAGTGGTGACGTGCATCGTATGTCAGTGGGACTGGGCGGGTTAAAAGAGTATGGATAAACAGATGCTTAACTAAAGAGGAATTGGGAATACTAAAGTAGAAGAGGGAGGAAGCAAAAACAAGGAATGAGGAAAGATAAGAGGAAAAGAGTAAATTTCTGAATTGGAATGCTGGTACAATAGTGGTACATAACCAACAGGGAGTAAAAAGAAGGAAGGTATTACACTTAGGCAATGGCAAGTATGTAAACAAGATGATTAAGTTGATGTACTCAAATGCAGATTAAATGGCTTCTAAATTATTAGAGATGAAAGACTATACCAGAGAAAGAGAACCACATATTATTTGCCTAACTGAAACAAAATTAACTTCAAAGATATCAAATGTTACTCTAAACTTAGAGGAAAGGAGAATAGACAAAAACTGAAGAAAAGGAGGAGGAATTATAACATTAACAAAGAAAAATGTACATGTCAAAGAAGAACTAAATATACCCTCACAATTTTTTTCTTTTTTTTTATGCAAGGAAGAAGGAACCCAAGGCCATGGGCCCACAAACTGTTCCTTCCAAGAATAAACAAAAACAATACAAGCGAGAGACAAATTCAAGATCCGTTCATTTCGAGATGCCTGGACACACTTCGTTTGAAAGACTGGAGATCATAGAAAGTAGGAAATACAGACAGAGGAAGACAGTTCCAGAGATGACCAGTTGCATAAATGAAGGACTGGGAGTAACGGTTAAATCTTGCATTAGAGAGTTGGACAGAAAAGGGATGAGAGGTTGTTGCGAGACGGGTACTACGTGCCCATTGTAGAGGTGGAGGGATGCAAGCACACAGTTCAGAGGAACAGTGACCATTGAAGTAGTGATAGAAAAGAGATAAAGACACAACAGTGCGGTGAAGAGACAGAGGTTGAAGGGAGCTAGTAAGAGGAGGAGAGTTAATGAGAGGAAAAGCCTTTGACTCCACCCTATTGAGAAGGGCTGTATGTGGGGAGCCTTCCCACACGTGAGAGTTGTACTCTAAACGGGCAAATAAAACCCCTGTATAAAGTCAACAACTTTGCAGTGGTCAAGAAGATTTGGAGTCGGCTTAGCACACCTAATCTCCCAGCATTAGAGATTAACACATCTGAAGGTAAAATAATTGTGACAAATATATATATGCCACCCAAAACAAACATTTGGGAAAGAGGCAAATATGAAGACCTGGCAGAAAGTACAATTCAACGTTTAGGAGCATTACTACACAGAAAGGAAGACAACTCTGAAAGAATTATATTAACTGGAGAATTCAATACAAATATAAATTGGAATACTCTAGATGTAAGAAGCCATGAAAGCTATTGGGATCAAAAGCTCCTGGATCTTTTGCAGGAGCTTTTCTTAACACGTAAAGGTAAAAGCCAGAAAAAGAGGACTTGATGATCCATCAGTACTAGATCTTATATTTACTAGGCAAGAAAATGATATTAACAATATTATGTATTACCCTCCATTCGGCAAAGGCAACCACGCAGTATTAAATTCCAACCTCAGGATTGCATTTGACATGGTTAACAGAAATTAGAGTTATAATAAGAGTCTAAACTAAAAAAGGGGAATTACCCTGACCTATAGAAGTACTCCTTAGAAATAAATTGGGAAAAGAAGCTTAGAGGACAAGATTTAAATGTTATATATAGAAAATTTTGTGAACTTTATGAAATAAGAGTCCAAAATTAAATCCCTCACCACAAAAAAAAAAAAAAAAATGAAGAAATGGTTTAATCTATCTATCTATTGCCAGATGCCTCAATCCCGCATGGGGTGGCCACAAACAAATCGCCTCCATGTCACTCTGTCCCCCGCTATTTCTTTACCCCGCTCCCAACTCACACCCCCCTCTTTCATGTACCTCTCCACTCCATCCCTCCTACTCATCCTTGGCCTCCCCCTCCCTCTCCTCCCCTCCACCTCACTCACATACACTCTCCTCATCACCATTCACTCCCCATCCTCTCCACATGCCCAAACCACCTTAACGTGTTTTTCCTAACGCTTCCTGTCACGACTACACACACACCACAACACTCCACTTCCTCATTTGTTAGTCTGTCTCTCCATGTGACTCCACATGCTCCTCTCAGATAACTCATTTCCACTGCTCTCACTCTTGACTTCTGTCCTTCCAACAGGGTCCAAGCTTCACTTCCACATGTTAGAGTTGGTATCACAATACTGTCATGCTCACTTCCCTGTTTCTTATCACTGCTTTCAATGAACCAGCAATCTTCCTTCCCTGCTGCACCCTTTCAAGCACTTCACCCTCCAAACTTCCATCCTTACTCATCACACTACTCAAGTACTTAAAATGCACTCACATTCTCCATATCCTCCCCATCCAATCTCACTGTACATTCACTGGCTTCACTTCTCTCGAAGACCATCACTTTACTCTTCCCTACATTCACCTTTAGATTCCGTGTCTTACACACACTCCCAAACTCATCTACCAAGCTTTGCAGTTCCCCTTCATCTTCACTCAACAACACAGTATCATCTGCAAACAACAGTACAGGGAGTTTCCAGACACTGCCCTTTCTCACTAGGGCTGCTCCAACATCCACTGCCCGACCTTGTATCTCTTTTATAACCCCATCCATGTACAGATTGAACAACCTTGATGACATGACACATCCTTGTTTCAATCCAACCTTCAAATGGAAAGATTCACTCAGTTTGCCATCCACACGCACTGCAGCCTTAGCAGTACCTTCATACATACTCTTTACTGCCTTCAACAACTTCCCATCCACTCCATATATTCTTAATACTTTCCACAGTCCTTGTCTATCTACCCTGTCATATGCTTTCTCCAAATCCATGAAGGCTGCATACAACTTCTTTCCCTTCTCTAGAAACTTTTCCACTAAAGATCGACAAATGAATGTTTGGTCTACACAACCTCTTCCCTTCCTAAAACCTCCCCGTTCTTCTCCAACTAATTCCTCTGTTATTTACCTAACTCTGTCAATAAGTATCCTACCATATACTTTTCCTATTACACTAAGAAGGCAAATGCCCCTATGATTACCACACACTTCTTTTTACCCTTTTCCTTTGTACAGAGGAATAATTATACCTGACTTCCAATCCTCCAGGACTCTACCTTCCTCCCAGGCCAATCTGCACACCTTCCACATCCATTCTATTACTATCTTTCCCCCATGCTTCAGCATTTCACCACACACTCCATCAATTCCTGGGGCTTTCCCCATTTTAACTTTCTTCATTGCTTCCACCACTTCCATCCTACTGATTTCTTCCTCTCTTCTCACAACCCTCCTTCTCCTCGCCATTCCCCAGCCACTTATACTTGCATTACTTTCATTCTCTATGTTCAACAATTCGTTAAAGTGTTATCTCCATCTGTTCACTTTTTCTCCCTTTTCCACTAGTAATCTACCATTTTTATCTTTCACACCCCCACTAACTTTGTTGGCATCCTGCCTAGCTCTCTTTACCTCATTCCAGAACATTTTCTTATATTCCCTCCACTATGCACTCAAATTCCTTCCAAATTCCTCATCCACTCTCTTCTTACTCTTTCTTACTAATCTTTACACCTCTCTCCTCCTCTCTACATATAACTCTCTCATCCGCCTCTCATCTTCTTCGACGCCCCTGTTCCTCATCCACTCATTATATGCTTTCTTCTTTTGTTCCACAGCCTCTCTCACCTCTTCTATCCACCATGCTGTTCCCTGAATCCCCTTTTGTCTTCTCTTCACCCCACACACCATCGCACATGCTGCACAGATTTCTTCTGTGAATATCTTGCACACACCTTCCACGTCCCCCATCTGCTCCAATCTATATTTACCCAATTGCTCCTCCACTTCCCTTTTATATTCAGTCTTTATACCATCCTCTTGTAACTTTTCTACCCTCCTTGTAAGAACTACTTCCTCCTGTCCTTCCCTTCTCCTCTTCCCCCATCTTGTTTGGATTCTGATTCTGGCCACCACCAAGTGGTGGTCAGAAAGTCCATTCCCCCAACCTCTATATACTCTTGCATCCATTACACATCTTCTCATCCTTTCATCCACAAACACATAGTCAATCATTGCCTTCCATTTATTCAGTTCACCATCCACCCTTCTCAACACTCGCCATGTATACCTATGGATCATTTTGTGCCTGAAGAGGGTATTAGCTAACACCAACCCCCTCCCGGCACAAATGTCCACTAAAGCACTGCCATTCTCATCCATCTCTGCAGGCACACCCCATTCACCAACCACTCCATCCACCTTCTCATTCCCTACTTTTCCATTCATATCTCCAATCAGAAGCACTCTCTCATTCCCTTCAAACTTTTCCAAGCACACTTCCACATTTGTCCAGAACTCTCCTCTCACTCTACTTACACGATCTTGTGTTGGCACATACACGCACACAGTCGCCCACATTTGTAGTCCAACTTTCACTCTTACCCACACAATCCTTGACCCAACTGATCCATACTCTCTTACATTCTCCTTCCATCTGTTGCTCACAGCAATACACACTCCTTCTTTTGCCCTCTCATTCTCACCCACTTCTGTGCATATACCTCATCCATACTTCCATTCTCTCACATTCTCACCTCACCATTTAGTTTCAGTTATTCCACATATACCCACTTTCGCACTCTCAAGCACCTGTACGATCTCTCTCTCTTTCACCTCATCATTCATACCCCTTACATTCCAATTCGCAATCCTTACCAAGTCCTTTGTCCAGTCCTTTTTCATCAACTTTTGGTCAGTCCTGGTCCGAGGCGTCTTGTTCATATTTTCAAGCCGCATTTTCGTGAGACCTTTTTAGACCAGTCAAAGTTTTCTGGATCTACTTGACTTTCGCGAGAATGGATTTATACCAGTTCCATCCATAATGTGCTCCTATTGGCTGGAGGAGGGAGTGGGAGGAGTCATTACGGAATCAGCTGGGTTATGTAAACAGAGAGAACAAGATAGTAATAAATCAATTAGCTATAAATATTATCATTACTAGTGTACACAGTAGCTGTTTGTATGTAATATAAAAGAAAATATGACAGCTTCCCAGTGTGTCACTACTACAATCATGATAATGAGTTCTCATTACACCATGAAGTGAAATGAATCTTCAGCTGACCTTTTCAGTTAAAAGAGAACTAATAACCGGAGACAAAGGATGAAATACGTGTCCTTAGGGAATTATTACTGGGAAATAGTTGTGTCATCATTATAATAATCCACTGAGACTCACGGAATTTGAATTCTCTCCTGGCATTATTATCTTCCTGCTTCAGCCACAACTGATCATCTTTTTCAATTCAGGTTTAAACAAGTATTCATTTCCAGTAGCACCTACATTTATATCACCGTCCTATGTCACTGTTGATCGCTGTATGTTCGAAATTCCATTTTTGAAATATAGTATTATTAAACTTTCATTTCTGTCAGCCATCTTTGTCGTATCAGCTGTTTACCCTGGACACAGGACGCTTCTCCCTGTCCTTGTTGCTCACTGCTACTGCGCATCATTTGTGCGCAGAATGGGTAAACCCAGTCCTGGCTCTGGGGCAGGACTGCTTTAGACCAGTCTTGACTGGTCCGATTTTTCTGAAACTGTCTCACCAGAACAGCCTTCAGCCTTGGGACTAGTCTTGACTGGTCTGAAAGCCTCACGAAAACGCGGCTTTAGTTAGTTGTTTTACGGGGTGGGGCACTAACCCACAAACAACCCTTTTAGTCACCTCTTATGACAAGCAGGGATACTGGGGGAGAATTCTTGAAAAAACCCCTACCCCCAGGGGGGGGTTTAATACAGAGTGTAAAAAATAAAAAGAAAAAAGAGAATTGCTGTGGAATGGAGAATTCTTGAAAAACCCCTTACCCTCAGGGGGGGTTTAATACAGACTGTAAAAAATAAAAAGAAAAAAGAGAATTGCTGTGGAATAGATACAGAAGATACAATAGTGAGAGGGCATAGTATAACAACTATAAACAGGCAAGAAATTATTATACAAGGATAAGGAGAGAAGCTCAAAGACTGTTCGAGAAAGGCATTATAAAGAAAAGCAGTGATCAACCTAAGTTATTTTACAGCTACATCCGAAACAAAACCAGTGTTAAAATACATTCCATTACGGATGACGGAGTCATCTATACGCAAGAGAGATATTTGTGAAGCACTGAATAAAAATTTCTAATCTGTTTTTACAGAAGAAAATAATTTTGAGAGATGATATGGAACATGCATGCCCACACATATTACCAGATATACAAATATCAGAAAAAGAAGCACTGGAAGAGTTAAGTAAATTAGGAGCCTCTGTGGTATAGTGGTAAAGTGTGTGTTTTTGTACACTGAAGAACGAGGGTTTGCGCCCCGCCAGGGTGATAAACTTTGGGAGCATTCTTCCGATCAAGTACTGCTTTGGTAGACATAAGGGGTGCTATGGTTGAACCAGTGTCGCATACTATAAAGTATGCTTGCTCCCAGTCAGCTTGCGTGGGCCGATTACACTTGGTTCACAGACTACACACACATCCGAAGCCATTCCAATTCAACAATCACACTTACAAATACTTCTCACCCAACATACAATCTCTGCAGAGCACCACATGTTGGTGGCGTGGAGCCAGATACACCAGAAGACAAAGGAAAAGCAAATGGTCCTGATGAAATTTAAGGTTGGGTGCTACATGAATGTGCAGAAGAGTAAAGCACACCATTATATTTAATATTCAAGGAATCCTTAAGTCAAGGTAAACTACCTGATATTTGAAAGAAAGCAAACCTTGTTCCTCTGTTCAGAAAAGGGAGTAGACAGAATCCATTCAACTACCGACCAGTATCACTGACCAGTGTTGTAAGATACTAGAAAAGCTTATTAGAAATCTTTGGGTAATCTGTCTAGAAGAACACAGTATGAGAACAGAAAGTTGGTTTGGTTTTAGAAAGGGGAATTCATGTGTTACTAATCTATTAAGCTACTATGATAGAGTTACAGAAACATTACAGAAAAAAGAAGGATGGGTGGACAGTATCTAGATTTCAAGAAAGCATTTGTCAGAGTACCTCACCAAAGACTTTTATGGAATCTGTACCATCAAGGAGGAATTTAAGGCAACCTGTACTGTTGGATGCAGGATTTTCTCAAAAGGGAAATGAGAACAGTACTATGGGTAAATTATTCATCATGGAGGGAAGTGACTAGCAGAGTCCCACAGGCTCACTGGCACGAATTATGTTTTTAGTATATATCAATGACATAGACAGTAACAATGGAAATGGAAGCTATCTAAATATGCTAATGACCCATAAAGAAGAAATACTAACACAGATTCTTGCAGAGAGCTACTAGAAGAATTAAACTTCATGAATGGAGTAATAACTGGCAAATGAAATTTAATGTTGACAAGTGTCATGCAATTAAGTTTGGTAAGTGAAAAAAGACCAGACTGGGATTATAAGTTAGGAAGATCAGCCATACAGATACCAGAAAGGGAGAAGGACCTAGGAGTTATTATCAGTCACACTATCTCCTGCTGACCACATCAGTGAGAAGATACGTAACATGTATACAGTACACTGCTTTGCTTGCTAATATGAGAATAGCATTCACATATATAAATGAAGACATGCTGAGAAAGATAATAACATCATTCATCAGCGCAACCCAGGAATATTCATCAATAGTATGGAATCCTCATCTAAAAAAACACAGAGATAAGACTGAAGAAGTACAAAGGGCAGCTACAAAATGGGTACCCAGCTTAAAGGGTCTAAGCTAAGAAGAAAGACTAGAAAAATTGAATCTACCAACACTACAGGAGAGAAAGTAAAGAGGAGACATGATTATGTTATATAAATGCTTCTCAGGGAAAGAAAGAATAGACATTAATGAGTACATAATTTATGGGGAAATATCAGCAAGAGGACACTGCAAACAAAACTACTGTACGTGAAAAGCTGCGATAAAGACGTAAGGAAATTTAGTTTCCCAAACAGGACAACCGTTCAGTGGAATGCATTACCGAATGAAACAGTGTGTGCCAAAACTATTCATACATTTAAGGATATGTATGATTAAAATGGTTTAATACACGCAACAGTACGAACTTGACTCATTCCTGTAAAGATACAATTAGGTAAGAACACACACACACACACACATACACTAGACGCGAGAGAAGCAGGACATTCCGCACATTGCTCCACACCAGGCCAATCTCAGCCACAAATGGCCATACCTGAAAAGTATCTTTATATGAGTCAAGCTCTGTACTAGGTCCAACTAAATATCTATCTATCTATTGCCAGACGCCTCAATCCCATAAGGGGTGGCCACAAACAAATCGCTTCCATGTTGCTCCGTCCCCCGCCATTTCACTGCCCTGCTCGCAGCTCACACCCCCCTCTCTCATATACCTCTCCACTCTATCCCTCCATCTCATCCTTGGCCTCCCCCTCCCTCTCGCCCTCTCCACCTCACTCACATACACTCTCCTCATCAGTCTCTCACTCTCCATCCTCTCCACATGCCCAAACCACCTTAATGTGTTTCACCTAATGCTTCCTGTCACATCCACATCCACACCATTTGTCAGTCTGTCTCTGCATGTGACTTCACATGCTCCTTTCAAATAACTCATATCCACTGCTCTCACTCTTGACTTCTGTCCCTCCAACAGAGTCCAAGCTTCACTTCCATATGTTAGAGTTGGTATCACAATACTGTCATGTAGCAGCTTTTTCACTTCCATGCTCACTTCCCTGTTTCTTATCACTGTTTTCAAGGAACCAGCAACTTTTCTTCCCTGCTGCACCCTTTCAAGCACTTCACCCTCCAAACTTCCATCCTTACTCACCACAATGCCCAAGTACTTAAATGCACTCACATTCTCCATATACTCCCCATCCAGTTTCACTGTACATTCACTGACTTCACTTCTCTCAAAGACCATCACATTACTCTTCCCTACAATCACCTTTAGATTCTGTTTCTTACACGCTCTCTTAAACTCATTTACCGCGCCTTCCACCTCCCCTTCGTCTTCACTTAACAACACAGTATCATCTGCAAACAACAGTACAGGGAGTTTTCAAACACTGCCCTCTATCACTAGGGCCGCTCCAACATCCACTGTCCTACCTTGTATCTCTTTTATAACCCCATTCATATACAGATTGAACAACCATGGAGACATGACCCATCCTTGTTTCAATCCAACCTTCAAATGAAAAAATTCACTCAGTTCACCATCCACACCTCATACATACTCTTCACAGCCTTCAACAACCTCCCATCTACTCCATATATTCTTAATACTTTCCACAATCCTTGTCTATCCACCCTGTCATATGCTTTCTCCAGATCCATGAAGGCTGCATACAACTTCTTTCCCTTCTCTAGAAACTTTTCCACTAAATATTTAAGAATTAATATCTGGTCTACACAACCTCTTCCCATCCTAAAACCTCCCTGTTCTTCTCCAACTAATTCCTCTGTTATTTCCCTAACTCTGTCAATAAGTATCCTACCATATACTTTTCCTATTACACTGAGAAGGCAAATGCCGCTATGATTACCACACACTTCTTTTTCCCCTTTTCCTTTGTCTATCTATCTATCTATTGCCTGACGGCATAATCCCGTAAGGGGTGGCCATTTGACTCTGAGTTATTTGTTTTACGGGGAGGGGCACTAACCCTCCACCAACCCACTTGTTGATACGTAGGGAGCACGTATGGTTTGGCTACATGGTTACCACCCAGCGTTGTAAATGGTTTCTTAGCTTACAGGAAACCAGTTGGCTTGTCACTCAATGTAAAGCCACCTGTAAAGGAAAGAAAAGCAATAAGAAGTGACAGGAAAGATGGGAGAAACAGGAAGAGAGGAGGGCAGGCACAAAAAAATAATAATAAAGGGTAAGGAAGAAGTAGGCAGCACTACATCAAGTGAGTGGATGATGGTCGCCACCACCTACCAGGGGAATAATTACACCTGACTTCCAATCCCCTCCCAGGCCATTCTGCACTCCTTTGACACCCATTCTATTACTATCTCTCCCCCATGCTTCAGCATTTCACCACACACTCCATCAATTCCTGGGGCTTTCCCCATTTTAACTTTATTCATTGCTTCCACAACTTCCATCCTACTGATTTCTTCCTCTCTTCCCACATCCCTCCTTCTCCCAGCCATTCCCAAGCCTCTTATACTTGCATTACTTTCATTCTCTATGTTCAACAATTCCTTAAAGTTAAAGTGTTCTCTCCATCTGTTCACTTTTTCTCCCTTCTCCACTAGTAATCTACCATTTTTATCTTTCACACCCCAGCTAACTTCTTTGGCATCCTGTCTAACTCTCTTTACCTCTTTCCAGAACATTCACTTTTTCTCCCTTCTCCACTAGCAATCTACCATTTTTATCTTTCACACCCCGGCTAACTTCTTTGGCACCCTGTCTAACTCTCTTTACCTCTTTCCAGAACATTTTCTTACATTCCCTCCACTTTACACTCAAATTCCTTCCAAATTCCTTATCCACTCTCTTCTTACTAATCTTTTCACCTCTATCCTCCTCTCTACATATAACTCTCTTTTCCGTCTCCCAACTTCTTCGATGCCCCTGTTCCTTATCCACTCATTATATGCTTTCTTCTTTTGTGCCACAGCCTCTCTCACCTCTTCACCCCACCATGCTGTTCCCTGAACCCCCTTTCGTCTTCTCATCACCCCACACACCACCTCACATGTTGCACAGATTTCTTCTGTGTCTTGCGTACACCTTCCATGTCCCCCATCTGCTCCAGTCTGTACTGTAATCCCTCTAATATCCGGACGTCCAATAACCGGACATACTCACTAACCGGATATTCTGGGCTGCCCAACCCCCAAAATGCAAAAAAATCCGAAAAAAATTGATTAATTTTCGATTTTTTGGGACTGCGTCAGTTTTAATTTCCCGTGTGCGCCGATCCCCTCTGTTTACACTCTTGACGCCACTATCGGTCGCCATTACCCACTCCCCTCCTCCCTTGTGAACAACTCCGAAAATGGCGGCCGAAGTGATTGCTTTTGTGGTGATACCCTACCTCTTACAGTGCTTGATACTGCTCTTCACCTTCTTCGTCATGTGTGTGATGATGGCCCCGCCTCCTGAGAAGAGGAAGAGAGTGGTTCTGACTCTGGAGAAGAAGAGGTAGATATTGGACAAGGTAGACGCCGGCTGGTCAACAGGGCGCATCGTACGTGAGTTCAACCTCTCTCGCTCCACCTTGTTTGATATCAAGAAGTCCCGAGACAAACTACAGCAGTACACAGCTGATTTCGCATCGAAGACCAGACGAAACGTGCAGAGGAAGGTGATGTTTACTCCTAAGTATGCAGACATCGACCGCTCCACGTTGATTTGGTATTGACAACAACAAGCTGCTGGTGTGTTGGTACGTGGAACGGAGCTGAAAGCTGCTGCTGAAAAGTTCGCAAGGCTACACGACGCCCCAGACTTCAAGGCATCTGAAGGTTGGCTCTTCGCATTTAAGTTACGACACGGACTTACCAACCGTAAGACCCATGGCAAAGCTCTGGACGCTAACGACAAAGGAGTAGAACAGTTTCGGCAGAAGGTGAATGGCTTGATTGATAGGGAGGGCCTCACTCTCGGTCAAGTTTACAACGCTGACGAAACTGGCCTATTTTATCGTTCAATACCCACAAACACTCTCGCTGAGGAGACGGAGAAGCGTTTACCTGGCCCCAAGCTCTCGAAGCAACGTGTGTCTGCTTTGTGCTGTGCCAATGCTAACGGCATGCACTGGCTCAAGCCTGTTATTGTAGGCCGTGCAAAGCAGCCTAGGTGCCTTTGTGGGTTAAAATGAATGCCCTTCCTGTCATGTGGTATCATTCTCTGAAGGCTTGGTTCACAACCAAGATCTTCAAGAATTGGTTCCACCAACACTTTGTTAAGGAGGTCATTCGTTATCAGACGGAGACACTGAAAATCCGACGAGACCAGGTAAAGGCCCTCCCGATTCTTGACAATGCACCTGCGCATCCATCAGACAAGGAGTTGGTGGCAGAGAATGGTCGCATCAGGTGTCTGTTTTTGCTACCTAATACAACTGCTCTCATCCAACCAATGGACCAGGGAGTGATTGTGGCAACGAAGAGGGTATACCGACGGACGTTTTTGGACGAGGTGATGGTTATGTACGAGGACGAGGACGATCACAGGGAAGGACGTGACATGCAAGGACAAAAAACACTCGAAAACATTCGCCGATACACCCTCAAGTCTGCCATCTACAACTGGGGAAATGCATGGAATGAAGTCTCTGTCAAGACTTTAGAAAATGGTTGGTCTCGCCTACTTCATGGAAGTGACGTGGTGCACGATTTTCTGGGTTTTGACGTGGATGACTTTCATGCAAGGCTTCGTACGGGTGGAGACGATGTGGATGTCGACGAAGTGCGCGAGTGGTTGGATGACGACGAGGGTGATCCTGGGTATCAGATCATGTCTGATACCGAGATCGCATCTACTTTTGCTGGTCCCAGTACCCAGCATGAAGATTCTGACGAGGACAGCGACGATGATGCGGACTCCTCACAGGTTGCAACTGCCCCAACGATCCTCAGGCTGAGCACAATCCGGCACTATGTGGAGTTCGTCCTTGACTACCTAGAACACCCGGACTGCGACAGAGAGATGGGGTCATTGGAATTGGCAAGTCAAGTGCGAGGTTTCAGGCAATGCATCATTAATCATCAAAATCGTCGTCCTCTGCCTCAATCAACCATTGAGAGTTTTTTCAGGCCAGTCAACCCTGCCGTTGTCCACTCTCGCTCCACACCATCATCTCACGAAGACAGGCCTTCTAGCTCCGATCCACAGCCCAGCACATCAGGCACGGCTGAATCACCACTGGATGTTAGTTTGCGTCTATCTTCGGAGTCCTCTGTAGTGGATAGTGTATCACCACGTCGCACCAAGATGCCCCTACGCCGCCTTCGTCTGCTCATCTCGGACTCTGACAGCGACTAAATTCTCCAGGGATTGTCACTAGACCACACGGGAATTTACTGTTGTGTACAGTGCAGTGAAGTGATGTTATTCCAGTTATAAAAAAAAAACCTTGGTGAAAGTGTTGGTGAGAAGTGCTGGTGATTCTCAGTTGGAAAGGTGTGTCAGGTGCAATGTCTTCCTGTCCGAGTCTGAGATGATAGAGTGGGTTATTACATCAGGATGGCCGCATTTTGTTCGTAAGTACCCTAACTTCATGCCTAACCTGTTTTCATCATGCTGTACATGTGTTAAAAAATTACCAGAAATGTTAATCATAATGTCCTGCTTGCAATTTAATTTTTCCATGCAAGGTTCTTAAGTAAAACAGCTAGAAAAAAGGTGGAAGATGTGAATTTCATGTCCGGTCCTAACCTAACCTAACTTATGGTTACCATAAAGATTTTCATGCCTAACCTGTTTTCATGATGCTGTTAACGTGTTAAGAAATTACCCTAAATGTTAATCATAATTTCCTGCTTGCAATTTAATTTTTCCATGCATGGTTCTTCAGTAAAACAGCTAGAAAAAAGGTTGAAGCAGTTAATTTCATGTCTGGTCCTAACCTAACCTAACCTATGGTTACCATAAAGATTTTCATGCCTAACCTGTTTTCATCATGCTGTACATGTGTTAAAAAATTACCCTAAATGTTAATCATAATTTCCTGCTTGCTATTTAATTTTTCCATGCATGGTTCTTAAGTAAAACAGCTTGAAAAAAGCTTGAAGCAGTGAATTTCATGTCCGGTCCTAACCTAACCTAACCTAATATTGTGTTAATCATAATTTCCTGCTTTTAATTTAATTCTTTCATGCATGGTTATTAAGTGCACCAGCTATGAAAAAGGTTGAAGCAGTGAATTTCATGTCCGGTCATAACCTAACCTAACCTAACCAAACCTAACCTAACTTAACCTAACCTAACCTAACCTAACCTAACCTAACCTAACTTAACCTAACCTAACCATTTTTCTGTATTTGATTCTTTGTATCCAATAATTTAGTGCATAAAATGTGAGAAAAGATGATTTCCATGTCCGATACTTACTTATACTATGCTGGCAAGTTCTGAGCTCCTATGACTCACTCACCCCTAAATCATCATTTTTTGGTTAAAATTCAATAAATTCATGCTATGTATGCATTATTTATGTGAAAAGGGACCTAAATTAGTGCTATACGTGTCCACTAGGGAGGTAGGAAGGTAGTTTTCTGATTTAGGTTAGGTTAGGTTAGGGTCATGAAAAACCAGTGCTGGAGCTTCAGGACCAATATCCGGACAAAACCAATATCCGGACATGCCTTTGGCTCTATTACGTCGGATATTGGAGGGATTACTGTATTTACAAAATCGCTCCTCCACTTCTCTTTTATATTCTGCCTTTATTCCATCCTCTTGTAACTTTTCTACCCTCCATGTAAGAACTACTTCCTCCTGTCCTTCCCTTCTTCTCTTTTTCCATTTTGTTTGGACTTCAATTCTGACCGCCACCAAGTGGTGGTCCGAAAGTTCACTACCTCAACCTCTGTATACTCTTGCATCCATTACACACTTTCTCATCCTTTCATCCACACACGCATAATCAGTCATTGCCTTCTGTTCATTCAGTTCACCATCCACCCCTCTCATCACTCGCCACGTATACCTGTGGATCATTTTGTGCCTGAAAAGGGTATTAGCTATCACCAACTCCTTCCGGGCACAAAAGTCCACTAAAGTACTGCCATTCTCATCCATCTCTGCAAGCACTCCCCACTCACCAACCACTCCATCCACCTTCACATTCCCTACTTTTCCATTCATATCTCCAATCAAAAACACTCTCTCATTCCTTTCAAACTTTTCCAAGCACGCTTCCACATTTGTCCAGAACTCTTCTCTCACTCTACTTACACGATCTTGCATTGGCGCATGCACGCAGACAATCGCCCATATTTGTAGTCCAACTTTCACTCTTACCCACACAATCCTTGAGCCAACTGATCCATACTCTCTTATATTCTCCTTCCATTCATAACTCACAACAGTACACACTCCTTCTTTTGCCCTCTTATTCTCACCTACTCCGCATATACCCCATCCATACTCCCATTCTCTCACACTCTCACCTCGCCATTTAGTTTCAGTTAATCCACATATATCCACTTTCGCACCTTCAAGCACCTGTACAATCTCGGTTTCTTTCACCTCACTATTTATACCCCTTACATTGAGGCGTCTGGCAATAGATAGATAGACAATTCACGTCGCTATCCATACCAAGTCCTTTGTTTTGTCCTTTGTCATCATATTTTGGTCAGTCCTGGTCCAAGGCTTCTTGTTTGTATTTTTAGTTAGTTGTTTTACAAGGTGGGGCACTAACCTGCCACCAACCCTTTTAGTCACCTCATACGACAAGCAGGGATACTGGGAGAGAACTCTTGAAACCGTTTCAAGAATTCTCCCCCAACTAAATAGTGTTTTAATATAAAAGGGAAAGTTTAAGTAAAAGTGTTGCTCCAATAACAGAATACAACAAAGTAGTGCAGATGTGCTGAACAAGCAGATCAGCTGTTTAGTGTTAACTGTTTTGTCTGCAACGTACTGGAGTGCAAAACTGTAAGTAGAATCTTCTCATAGTATCACAAGATGAGCACCATCTTTAGTAAAGTCATGGAAGGAGTTAAGAAAAGGGATAAAGGTAGAAAGAAGGATGATAATTTCTACCAGGAACTGGTGGAAATGGAGACATACAATAAGCTGGTAGAATGAGTGCACAGATTAGAGAAGGCATTTCGGAGTGAAATGCGAAATGCATCAGGAAGCAGTTGCACATGCTTGAGGAGGAAAATGAAAAATTAGTAAAGGACGTTAACAGGAAAGACACAACAATAGACAACTTTTAGTTGAGGTTGGTGCACTTAGAAGGAAGATTAGTGAAATGGCAAACGCAGTTGTCAACAGTGAGAGTATTATGGAAGAGTTCAGAAATGATCCATCCATCATCCAATCCTATGTCGCCCCACAGATGAGTGTAGGATGCAGAGACAATGAGGCAGGCAAGCACTCTGATAGATCATAGCAGTGATATTGAGGAGAAGATAACCCAGGTGAATGAAGCAAAGCAAAGGTACAAAAATGATGCAGAAACCATGTATGCTGAAATGGTGAAAGTAAAGAAAGACTTAGAAACAAGAGCTGAAGAAAAGAACATTAAAAAGGAAGTGAAGAAAATTATCCAAACCAATTCAAAATTGGTCAGAGATTCAGCAGACATAAACAAACCTATAGTAATCACTGGTATAGAAGAGGAAGAAACAAAAAACAAGATATCGAGAGACAAAAAGGAGTTGGCAAATGTAATGAACATATTGAAAAAGGTATCAGAAAAAATCTGTAATAAAGACACAGAGGAACTAAAGGCAAGGGAAATACGAGAAAAATAAATCAAGGCTTCCGAAAAGTAACCCTCCAGTGTGTAAACGCTGTGGAGGAAATACTGAAAAATGCAAACAAACTTATGGAAAAAGAGGATTTAAAAAATGTATGGATAAAAAGATGACCAACTCAGGAGGAACTGGGATTAATAAAAGAGAAAAGGGAGGAGGCAAAAACAAAGAATGAGGGATGATCAGGGGAAGAAAAGAACACATTTTTTTACAAAGTAATTGGATTGCAGGTACAAAAGTGGTACATAAACAGGAGGGAATAAAAAGGAGGAAGGTAGTAGACCCAAGTAATGACAAGTACTGTATGTAAACAAGATGATTAAGTTGATGTACTCAAATGTAGATGGAATGGTATATAAATTAGTAGAGATGAATGATTATATTAAAGAAAAGGAACCACATATTGTTTGCCTAACTGAAACAAAATAAACATGAAGGATATCAAGTGATACCCTAAACCTAAAGGAATACAATATATGGAAAAGAGATAGGAGCTTAAAAAAAAAAAAAAAAGAGGAGGAGTTATAATATTAACAATGAAAAATCCGCAAGTCAGAGAAATAGAACTAGATATACCCTTGCAGGTACAACTGATAGCAGCAGACATTAGTATGTCTGAAGGGAAAGTAATTGTGGCAAATTTATACATTCCACCCAATCAAACATTTGGGAAAAAGGCGAATATGAAGACCTGGCAGAGAGTACAGTTCAAAGTTTAAGAGCATTACTACATAGAATGGAGGAGAAATCTGAAAGAATTATACTATCTGGGGATTTCAGTACAAATATACATTTGAATACTCTAGATATAAAAAGGCAAGGAATGTTTTGGGACCAAAAGCTCCTGGACCTTGTGCAGGAGTTTTTCATAATGCAACATGTAAAAGAAAGCACCAAAAAAAGAGGACTTGAAGTACCATCAGTACTAGATCTTATATTTACTAGGCAAGAAAATGATACTGACAATATTATGTATCACCCTCCATTCGGCAAAAGCGACCATGCAGTATTAAATTGCAACTTCAGGACTGCATATGACATAGTTAACAGTAATGAAAGTTACAAAAAGGGCAACTATCATGACCTAAAGAAATACATCTTTGAAATAGATTGGGAAAAAGAGCTTAGAGGACAAGATTTAAATGTTATATATAGACAATTCTGTGAACTTTATGAAACAGGAGCCCAAAATTACATCCCTTGGCACAAAGAAGCATAAATGAAAATAAAGAAATGGTTTAATAAAGAATGTAAAAAATCAAAAGAAAAAAGAGAAATTTTGAAATAGATACAGAAGACACAGTAGTGAGAGGACAAGAAATGAATACACGAGAATAAGGAGAGAAGCCCAAAAACAGTTTGAGGAGGACATCATAAACAAAAGTAGCAATCAACTGAAACTATTTTACAGCTACATCCATAGCAAAACCAAAGTAATAGAAAATACAATCCAGGACAGATGAAGGGATCAACTATACACAAGAGAACAAGAGAAAGATATTTGTGAAGCACTAAATAAGAATTTCCAATCAGTTTTTACAGAAGAAAATAATTTTGAGAGGGATGATATGGAACATGCATGCCCAAACATATTACCAAATATACAAATATCAGAAAAAGAAATACAGGAGGAGTTACATAAATTAAACAAAGGAAAAGCAAATGGTCCAGACAAAATTTCATGTTGGGTGCTACATGAATGTGCAAAGGAGTTCTATCTATCTATCTATTGCCAGACGCCTCAATCCCGAACGGGGTGGCCACAAACAAATCGCCTCCATGTCACTCTGTCCCCTGCCATTTCACTACCACGCTCCCAACTCACACCCCCCTCTCTCATATACCTCTCCACTCCATCCCTCCATCTCATCCTCGGCCTCCCCCTCCCTCTCGCCCCCTCCACCTCACTCACATACACTCTCCTCGTCAATCTTTCACTCTCCATCCTCTCCACATGCCCAAACCACCTTAACGTGTTTCTCCTAA
The DNA here is from genome assembly GCA_018397915.1 of Birgus latro. Classification (NCBI taxonomy): domain Eukaryota; kingdom Metazoa; phylum Arthropoda; class Malacostraca; order Decapoda; family Coenobitidae; genus Birgus; species Birgus latro. The sequence goes on from JAGKTI010004307.1 coordinate 34,802, forward strand.
CGCTTCCCATCACGTCCTCAA
>JAGKTI010004308.1:0-18674 GCA_018397915.1 Birgus latro
AATGCAGCAACCACAGGAACAGCAGAGTACAGCAATGGTAATGCAGCCACCACAGGAGCAAAATCATGCAGCAGCAGTACCCTCAGGACTTCAGAGTCCACAGCATATAGTAGTGATGATGCAGCAACAACAGGCACAGCAGAAGAAAGTATTAATGCAACAACCAGTTGAACAGCAAGATACAATAGTAATGGAGCAGCCACAGAAGCAGCAGCATACAGTAGCAGTACAAGAGCAAAAACTGCAAAAACAGCAGCATTCAGCAGTGGTAATGCAGCAACTACAGGAACAGCAATGTACAGCAGAGTCACCACAATTACAACAGCAAACAGTGGTAATGCAGCAGACACAGGAACAGCAGTGTACGGCAGAGTCATTGCAAGCACAACAGGAACAGCAAGCACAGTTAATGCAGCAAACACAGGGGCAACAGTATGGTCCAAAACAGCATCAGCCTTCGCCGCCACGACCCAAATTCAGAGTACTGTCGGGGAAAAGGCCGCCACAACTTGCACATCAACGTTCCTTTATAGCACAGAAGTTGTTGAAGAGGGAGCGTAGCCAGACAGGGCACAATACATCACAGTCACAGTCACAGTCACAGCGTGCATTACCACCACCACCTCCACTTTATGTAGCTTCACGGTCTCTGCCACCACACATGAGAGCACTACTAAAACAACAACAAAAATATCACATATCACCACAACCATCACCCATGACACCACCACATCTATCACACATGACACCACCACAACCACCCCACATATCACCACAGTCACAACCGCCACACATGACACCACAGTTACACACATCACCACAGCCACAGCCACCACACACATCTCCTCAGGCACATTTACCACACTTATCACAGTCACAACCAACCCTGTCACCAGAACCACCACTGCTGTCACCACAACCATCATACCATTCACCACAGCTACCAGGCAGCCTTTCACCGCCATCACCATGCCTTTCACCACAGTTGACACTACAGAAAAATCTAACATGTCGGGCCTCCAAAGCGACTACCAAGCAAGAACAGGGTAACCAATCACCCAGGAAGGAACAAAGACACAACAATTCAACAGGTACAGCTCAAGCCAACCTACCTCAATCAGTAGCCAAACAAGACATGCAGCCAAGCTTAAGACGGCCAGATGAAGTGGCCATCCAGAGCCTGCCATCTACTAATAAACTGGTGCTTCAGAGACTCCGAGAGAAGAACTCAGAGCTAAGAAAGTTCCTGTTTCCACTCAAGAGCTTGCCTTCTGACACCCAAAGTAGTGAGGGCGCTTCAGCCTCCTTTGGTGCCTCACTATTGTTAGCTGATGGTGCTTGTGGCAGTGCTAAGAATGAATCAGAAACCAACCACACTGCTGGCAAGTCAGATAAAATGAACATTGACCAGTTTTTATCCCACATCTCTCTCAGCCAGGACGTTATGGATCTATCAAAAACCACCCAGGCAACTAATAATAGAAAACTGAAAACCACAGGACCATCCGCCACAAAGTCATCCACTACTCAGCCTTGGGCTGCTTCATCATGTACTAGTCAACCTCAGAGTGCTGTTTTATCTAAGTGTCAACTTCAGATTACTACTTCATCTACCACACCACCTCAAGCTACACGTCCATCAGCCAGTCAGCCACACTGTGCTTCATCTGCTAGTCAAAGTCATACTACACCTCCAACAACTACTTCATCGACTATACAACCTCGAACTGTTTTATCTACCAGTCAACCCCAGACTACATCTTTATCTCCCAGTCAACCACACACCACATCTTCATCTACCAGTCAGCCTCAGACTACTTCTTCATGTACTAGTCAGACTCAGGCTACATCTCCTTCAGTTATTTTTTCGTCTGGTAGTCAACCTCAGGTTCCACCTTTATTAACCACTCAACCTCAAGCTACACCCCAATCCACCAGTCGGTCACAGTTTCCACCTCCATCCATTAGTCAGTCACAAGTTCCACCCTTATCCACCACTCAGTCACAAGCTCCACCTCCATCCACCATTCAGCTTCAAAGCATCCCAGCAGCACCCACCCCTGAGGACTCCATTGAGTCCATAGAAGCGTACCTGCAGTTGGTAGATGGCGATGGCGAAATATCAGAACAGATTAATGATATTTTGGAAACTCATTTGGGTAAGAAAAATTTTTCATCCAGTCATTCAAGCTCAGCACTGCATCCCCAAGAATCGGCAGGTCTCTCTCCTGACCAGAATCAAGGAAATCTACAGCTGCATATGCAAGGGACAGATATCAGTACGTCACACAGTTCCCAGCAGAGCCAAAACAGCAGTGTTTCCCAACCACAGCCTCGACCAACCACTCTCCATCCTAGTGCCCAAGTGGATGTAGAGCTCATAGGTCTGACTGCCAGTGATGATGCCGTAGATCTGACTGCCAGTGATGATGCCGTAGATCTGACTGCCAGTGATGATGCCGTACATCTGACTGCCAGTGATGATGCCGTAGATCTGACTGGCAGTGATGATGCCGTAGATCTGACTGGCAGTGATGATGCCGTAGATCTGACTGGCAGTGATGATGCCGTAGATCTGACTGCCAGTGATGATGCCGTACATCTGACTGCCAGTGATGATGCCGTAGATCTGACTGGCAGTGATGATGCCGTAGATCTGACTGGCAGTGATGATGCCGTAGATCTGACTGCCAGTGATGATGCCGTAGATCTGACTGGCAGTGATGATGCTATAGATCTGACTGCCAGTGATGTTGAAAGTAAGTCAAACCAACGAACTGATCAACCATGCCAGCGAACAAATCAACAAAGCCAACCATCTTACCAACCAGACCCACAGAAAAACCCCCAAACGGTTCAAAAGCAGATTAAGCCAGTCCACCCACGCCAACGAGACTTTGTTCGTGTCACCTTGAACCGAAAGACACGGCTCTTGCAGGCTGTCAGCCAAGAAAAGCTCTTAAACCCCGGTGCTCAGTCGCAGTCGTCATCCACTGACGATTTCACTGAAATCACTGTGAAAGAATTGCTCAAAGAATCACGCAACAAAAAATCAGTAGGTGCCACATTAGATAAGTCTTTGAACAGAGCATTCCAGCATTTTATACAGCCCCCAGGCTGTACTCCGAACCAGTCCAATACTCAGCCACCTCTAACCAACAACCCCAATACCCAGTCACCCCCAACCAACCATCCCAATACCCATCCACTCCCAGTCAATCAATCCAGTTCACAGCCACCCCCAACCAACCACCCCAATACCCATCCACTCCCAGTCAATCAATCCAGTTCACAGCCACCCCTAACCAACCAGCCCAATACCCAGTCAGCGCCAACCATCCAGNTACCTACTCATGCAGCAGCAGAGAGTGAGGAGAGGATGGATGAAAGCATGCATGACACTGCATCAACTACAACTCATTCCAGTGAGAGTGGGGTGGAAAAGTTCAACGGAGGCGAAGATGAGTCGGATGAAGGAGCACAGGATCATAATAAATCAAGTACCGATAAAGGAGCACAGGAGCTTCTTATGACAAAAACTAACCCAGCTGACTCAAGTGAATTAATAGCGTCCAAAACTATAGTCATAAAGTTAGGCAAGCTCGTACTGAAAAGGAAGAGGCCGAGTGGGGAAGATAAAAATGAATCAAAAGTGATACACTGGAAGAAGAGAAAGCGAAATATGTTAGACTCTGATTCAGACAATTTACTACAGATAAATAACACACTGAATGACGCAATAGGAATTTCCAAAATGCAGGAATCGGATGCAATGACCTTACGTGACAAGATGAGGGAAAATAATCCACTTGAAAGTCGGTTCAATACCCCAGGTGCATCAAAAAGCATATCAGATGGAAACTGCACACCAGAACGTCAGCTGGATGCAACTGAATCCATGGCAGAAAATGGCCTGGACTTAATGGATGGAGGCAGTACACCAAGTAACATTTTGGCAGGTGTTAGCATTGCCAGTGATGCTGCAGCTGAAATAGTTAAAAGGTCTGCCATAAAGTTGACTAAGAGTAGTATTGAACAGAGTAGAGTAAGTAAAATTAAGAAGTGTACGAAGCTACTTGATCTGCAGAACTGCAAGTTGTCCAAGCGCAAAGGAAAAGAGTTCAAGATTTTGCAGCTGCAGGGGAAGAAAATTAATTTGAAACTGAGAGAGCAAGCTGAAATGAAACAGACAGCATGTGGACAACAGGAAACTATTACAAAGAGTTGTGTTGCTGGAAAAAGTAAACAAGGGAAACCTAGAAAAATTGAAAAAGAGAATACTATTTTAAGAGAAAGTAATGAACCAGATCAAAAGAGCACTAAAGACCATGGTGAAGTAAACAACGTTAGTTCACAGCAGGTCCAGGTCTCAGTACCAACACCCATCCCACCAAGCAGAGAAAGTGAGCAACCACCAGGACAAATGTTTGGTACCCTAAAGGCACGGAAAAGAAGCAAACTACATAGTATGTGTATGTGTCGCATACAAGAGCCAGGGATACAAAGACAGTTAAGAAAGCGTAAGCGAAGTAAGCTTGACATAATGAAGGAACAGTTAGGGCTGGAAGACAAGAAAGCCTGTGAAGAGGCTAAGAATTTGTGTGAAGATTCAAGCCAGGACTCTGGTGACATGTATTCACTGATTAAGCAGAGGCAGCGTAATGTGATCAGCACACAGGAATTACAGCACAATGGATCAGTGAATACAACCTGTAATCAACAAAAGGAACAGCCTTATTATCAGTCAGTATCAGACTTATCCCGAGACAGAAAGGGACAATTTCTGTCACGGAGAAAGTTAAAAAAGAACACAGTCGCACACAACAGATCAGGCCATGAAAAGACGGCACGTTCACTTGCACCAGAAGAACAGACGACAAAATCAGTTGATCAGGTAAAGCAGATTAACTCATTCAGTTTCTCTGAGTTGATGACACACTGCCGTCATCAAACTGAGGAGATTGCAAGGTCACTTCATCATTCACAGCAGATAAGCATGACTGATGAAACAAAAAATGAGAGCTTAATTAGTCAAGCTGATAAAAATGCTACAGAGGAATTAAATTATATTCCCCCAACTTCCTCTGTTGGCCATACTGTTGATCCTTCAGCCATTTCACAAGATCTCCCCCCTCCCTCTCCTGTTCCTCATCCACAAGATCTCCTCCCTCCTCCTTCACCTTACCCTTCTCTTCCACAAGATCTCCCTATTCCCCCTTTGCCACTTCAGCCTTCTCCTCCTCCACCATATTATTTCCCCTCCCACCCTCTACCTTCTCCTATGTCTAGTATCCTCAACAACTTGATGTTTTCCGGCCACGATGCACTTACTTCTGGTGACGAGAGCAAAATAGAACAAAATAACACTAAAGAGAGTGCAGATTGTGTCATAGCTGAACAAAACACTTCTAACTCTAATGAACAGTTTGACAGCAACAGTAAATCTAGTCTCAGTGGAACAGCCGAGTGTGACGAGCGTGATTCAGACTTTTGCCGTAGTAGCTATGTTTGTTCTGACTCTCCACGTCTGAATTTATGGCCAAGTTGTGAAGAAAATTTTGAGGGAGAAGTGTCCAACGGATATCCAAATAAAATAAACAACATTCTGGTTGCAGCAGAGGTAGTGCCATCTCCAGCTAGGCAGTGTAATGCAATGAAGGAAAATGGTGTAGTGTTGACAAATATGAGTGTGACTGGAAAAGCTAGTGACAAAAGCAATATCATATCCAACAACGACAGCAGCATGGAAATCAAACCTGATTTTACAGTTGAAAATGAGAATAGCACAAACTATGAAATTGAATGCCATGTGTGTGACCTGACTGTATACGAAAATGAGCTAAGAAGCCACTTATATTTTGGTAGTGTGGCCTGTATGTATTGCAACACCGTTCTCTACAACTGTGACATGATTAATATCCTAGATCTAGAATGTGATATGGATCCAAGTGGCAGTGGGAAGCACAGTTTTGAGAGATGGGGAACTGAACCAGTAGATTTCCTGCTTTTCCATCTCAAACGGGATCTGCTTATCAAAAACTTTTGTAAGGACGGTAAACCTCCATTGGAGAATTTTGCATTACAGACTGAACTTAGGAGATATTTAAGGAAACTTTCTTCTTTGTCCAGTGATCTGCCATGGAAGCTTCCTCTTAAGAAGTGCCAAGAGTATAATTCTAAGGTGTACGGAAAGCTAATGGAAGAGAAGCGCAGGGCTGAAAAGCAAAAACATTCCTTGGAATTAAAGAGTAATGAAAGTCCAAGTTTGGACATATCTTTGACTTTGCCTGGCTCTCAGCCCTCACACTTCCGGCGAACATCAGGCCGGCTTAAGAAACCTCACATTATCGAGACACCTCCTGACGGCAGATACTTGGTTGTGAGGTATCCCAACAGCAATGTCCCTGAGGACTGCCCCGACTGCTACACCCTCATCAGTCCCAGTCGCTTCACAGTTAACACAATCACCATGATCACCACCTACATCTGTCCAACTTGTAGCCTCATTTTTCATTTTATCCCAGCCTCAGATAAGTCCATAGTCTTCAAGAATTATAAAAAGATACATAAAAGGAGAAGACCTGGACCAAAATCTTGTAGACGTCGATGATTGGTTATAGCTAGAGTTTTTATTACAGTGCCTCTATTAGTGGTTTGAAATTGCACAATTGTGCTGTTATTTGTTATCCAGTTTATACATTTTACGTCAGTGGTGAAAAATATTATTACGTCATTCAGTAACGGTAAAAGTGTCCAAACTTCGAAGATTTTTTCTCAGAATTGTAAGCATATAGTTTTATATATATGTATATATATATAATCGTAGTCTTTCTGTATTTAGACTGCGACAGTTATTTTGTTTCTGTACTTGCACAATCTACTCACTCAGTATAGTGCTGCGGTACCTTCAGGTGACTCAGACAAACCTAGATATTGCTTTTAACCCAGGAAACCATTTTTTACATTAGATGGTAACCGAGTAATCAATATATAGATGCCTGTGGTCTAGTAAGTCGTCACTGCAACTGGGTGTGACCCGTATGAGTAGCGGTCCTAGGGTTGGTTGGGATTACTTGCTCACATGGTGCCACTCATGGATGAACAACTGATCACCCCCACCTAAAATCTCTGGACTGAATAGCCTCACCTTGGCACCCTCTGCCCTGGATGAGGTAATAAAATTTTGAACGATTAGATGGATGGATTTCATGTTTAAAGTATAATACCCAGTCCCATATCACCACAGAGTGTAGGGGCCTGAGTTTAGGCCGCTGTAACCCAAAACATTTAAGCCTTCAGTCGAGTGATGTAAGTCTCCTTTTTATTTTTATGTATTTTTTTTATTTTTTCTAAGTCCACAGAATGTCTCTAAAAGATTACTAAAGACTGTGCAATGTATGAGGTTAATTTGGCAGGCTTCACTGATTTAGTGCCAGTGGTGAGAAAAATTATATTTTGGAACATCCCTGACTTATTACTAAGATTGCCTCTTATTTATTTTAGTCTTGTTATCAACGGACGATTCTGTTCTCTTTATGGGAGTTTTTATTTTTTTTAAATTATTTTTGTTATTTGAGGGAATTGACGAAGCTTTTATCGTCCGCTTAAATATGAAACATCTTTCCTGATAATGAATAAAATGGCCTGGAGGTTTTGAGAAAGAACAACAACATCTTTCGAGTTAAGTTTTAAGGGCAGGAGACTAACTGTGCCTCTGGTAGCACTTTACGTTATGCCAGTCCTTCAGTCACTCGTGTAAGATTCAAATTGTTACATGTAAGGTACGGACCACTCGACTCAAGTACAGTACTCTAGTCGTACAATGTGCCCTCGTTACTTGCACTTAAGTTCACGGTAAGTTACTTATAGATTGCTTATTAAAGTCCCATTGCTCTCTGTAAAACCAATTGATTTCCCAGTTTACAATACTAGCTGTGAAACTAATGATCATCTCCATGGCATATTACGAGGATTTTGTCAAGATTGTCATTTTCTTTACAAGACCCAGACATGACGGCATCAGACTTTTGTGCTTGTAATTATTTTGTATATTTATCAATAGACCGACGCCCTAATCACACTGGTTATTTACTGATCTGATTTTTTACTGCTGTTGTGTAAAAAATTGCCAAGGAAAGTAAAGTCGCCAGGGTTGCAGTTGTGTCTGTGAGCATACATATTATCTATCTATCTATTTATAGCCAGACGCCATTATCCTGTAAGGAGTGATCGTTTGTCTTTGAGTTAGTTGTTTTAAGGGGAGGGGCATTAACCCTCCACCAACCCACTTGCTGACACGTAGGGAACACGGGTGGGATGGTTATATGGCTACCATCCAGCGTTGTATATAAATGGTTTCCTGACTTACAAGAAACCATTTGGCATGTCCCTCACTGTAGTGCCACCTGAAAAGGAAAGAGGAGTAATAAAAATTGACAGGAAAGATGGGAGAAATAGGAAGAGAGAGGGAAGACAGAAAAAGTGATAAAGGTGAAGGATGAAGTAGCAGCACTACATCAAGTGAGTGGATGGTGGTTGTGTTTGTTTATAATATTTTTACCGTATTATTGTAGTAAATTATATTTCATTGCTCAGAGTATTTAATTACGGAAAAACACCATTTGTTCAACATTTAACAGCACTTGTTCTGTTCGGTAGTACAGGTGTATGTGCATTATATGTTAATTCCTATATCAGGGCTATGGTTAACTCGGTTATTGTAAGAATTTTTACATTATTTGGTATAACTCGGTAATGTACGTACAGAATACGTACGTGCCTTTTGACACTGTAGACAAAGATCATTGGTTGATCATACATAACTCACTCAAGGAAGTACCAGCCCCATTGAGCTGTGTTACTAGTAATTAATAAAACTGAAATGAGATTTTTTTTCCCTCGGTTTGTGATGGAGGTTTCTTACACTATATGCCTTGGCTTAAAAGATATTGGAGATTTTGTGTTTTATTGCGATTGGTTCCACTGACACACGTAAACAATCAAAATTAAAAGATAATCCGGATCTTTCGGCCTCGTACCTCACAGCTTTGTGTGAAATTAATTGGCTAGCTACAGTGGCGTCACGTGTTATTACGATGCTAATTGGCTGGTCACTGATAACATTACGCCAACTTTTTTTCCCCAGTCAGATTGTGCTCCCTGTTTATGTTTACCCTGAACTTACCACTGTTTGAATCCACAGTTTTTATCCATTATAAACACTGCCAGGTATGTAAGATGGACTCTTGTGGGTCTATGATCTGGACTGTGGTAGCCAAGCCACGTGGATCTCTCATGTAGTTTTTAATATACTAGGGGAAACAGTTGTTGGGGGGTTGACCCATAGGTGAGGTTAACTCCCAGGGGAAGGCTCCCCACAGGTGACTAAACCTCAGGTATTAGAGGGGATATCCACAGGAGGGTAACCCCTCAGGGGAGGAGTGACAAAGGTGTTACTTTTTTCAGTGTAAGATTTTGTATGTTGCATTACATGTAATGAAGATATAATAAATATTTTTACAGTTTGTCAAATACGTTGTGTACTTAACCAGTTTTAAGAACATTTTGGTGCATGAGATTCGTTTTCGTTAATAAACAGTTTGCAGATGTGTCCACGTGGGAGCACCGATGTAATCAGACAGTAGTCGACGCTACACGGTTATACTAACACCTCTTCCCTCCCCATCTTCCCAAAGAAAGATGATGAATTGCAGGAAAAGGTCAGCTGCAGCCTGACTTCAATAGGGCTCGTGTCCAGATGAACCTGGTGGAGCCACAACAGTTAAGAAGAATGTGTACAGTGCTACAGTAGTGATGAAAGAAAGAAAAAAAGAAAAACGAGTAAAATGAAGACAAATAGTTCAAGTATACCAGTACAATTGCAATTCAGTATAACATTTTACTTTTTTTTTGTACTGGACGAGTAGATAGATTAGACCTCAATCACAGAACACAAGGTCATAACAAAGATGATACTGTTGTAGACCGCTTGACCCGTGTTTGGTGGATCCAGTAGGCGGTGTTTGATGAGACTACTAGGACAGTGATAGTAAATAAGAAGGCCGTCTCCTGTTCACAATACCCTTCAACCAGTACCGGCAAGGGAAGTGAAAAGGAATACCACACAGCACTTAAGAACACACACACACACACACACGCGCGCGTGCAAATAATGTAGAGGAGGATGTCTAGCTAAGGGCCAATTTGTAGCCACCCTCTCCAGGATTAATGCATCTGGCTAATACAGGGAAGATGTGATAAGAGAGTACTGGTCCTAGAGTTAAAAAGACTGCCGATGCTACGATGAAGGAAGACTGCTGAAGTGTGAATAATGAGGAAACGAAAGAGAAATAGAGCTATAACATGGTATTGTATGTCTGAGATTGTTGTAACTGTTTGATGATGCTTGTACGATTGTTGATGGTGGAAAAGAGTGTTGTTAATGGTGGTGGATTAGACACTTATTGTTAACGACAGTAGGGGTGGCTTTGTGATAGCTCCCCCTCCCTCTCTCTCTCTCTCACACACACACACACACACCTTATGTTCTACATGTTGCATGCGATAGAGATTCTTATCAATGCAGTTTGGTTCAGATTTTAACATCCATTCTATACCTGATCTGTGAATAGTAAAAGTGTAGGATCTGTAGTAAATGCATTTCAGTGGTTCAGTGATTATGATGATTGTCAAAACCGAGGTCTTGTCCAGCGTTTAGAATTGCTTTAAACTAAACTGACATGCAACGCTGCTTCATGACTTAGCGTTCGAATTTCAGTAATATCTACATGTCGTCATAATCATCTTGACTGAGTAGTCCACTAATTAATTAATATGAAAAAACTAAGAAATACATCGAGGTGGATTGGCACGTGGAGAGAGGATGGAGAGAGACTTACGAGGAGAGTGTAAGTACGTGGGTGAGGTGGAGGCCGAGGAGTGGAGGGATGGAGTGGAGAGATATATGAGAGTCAGAAAGGTATATGAGAGTCAAAAAGGTTCGAGCACATGGTATAGACGGCGAGGACGAGAGCAGAGAGTATTAATAAATGGAACTAAGTCGGATTGGGGATTAGTAACTAGCGGTGTACCACAGCCACAGGGTTCAGTACTCGGTCCCTTATTATTTATTATGTATATCTAGATTTAGGAATCACTAGCAGTATCAGCAAATTTGCCCACGATACAAAAATAGGGCGTATCATTAACACGACTGACGATTGCCATAACTTACAAAAGGACCTCGATATATTATCCAGATGGTCTAAAACTTGGCGACTGGACTTTAACGATTAAAATGTAAAGTACTTAACGTAGGCAAGACCATTGGAGATACTAAATACAGCTTAGATAAAGAAATTAGTAAATCGGAATGCGAGAGAGATCTAGGAATTATGGTTAGTAACGACCTCAAACCAAGGCAACAGTGTATTAATGCGAGAAATAAAGCAAATAGGGTCCTAGGATTTATTTCGAGAAGCGTGAGCAATAGGTCATCAAAAGTAATACTGCAACTTTATCTAGCATTAGTAAGGCCACATTTAGACTACGCAGTACAATTTTGGTGTCCTTACTATAGAATGGATATTAACTCGTATGTACAGAGAAGAATGACAAAAGTGATACATGATGTTCGAAACCTGTCATACGAAGACAGACTGAAAAGACTAAATCTGCACTCACTAGAGAGACGTAGAGTAAGGGGAGACTTAATTGATGTGTTTAAGTGGATGAAGGGTATAAACAAGGGAGATATTAGCAAGGCACTTAAAGTGAGCATACAGGATAGAACTAGAAGTAATGGTTTCAAACTAGAAAAATTCCGTTTCAGTAAGGAAATAGGTAGAAATGGTTTGGTAATAGAGCAGTAGATGAATGGAATAAGCTTCCTAGTAAAGTAGTTGCTGCCCCTTCCATTGTGATTTTCAAACATAGGCTAGATAAGCATACGAAAAATAAGGGGTTGGTATAGAAAAAGAAAAAAAATCTTATAACCAATACTAATTCATACTTTTTCCTTTTCAGGTTTCACTATGATAGTCTCTATTCTCCTTTCACACTTTCCTATAAAATGTCCACGCCAGTTTTTCTATGCTGCGTGGTGTTCTTTCTGACTTTTTCCTGCCGGCTTCGGCTGGAGGGTTTGGAGGGCGGGGGAGAGCCTTCTTCTTTGCTGTCCTTATCTCATCCTAGTAGTTCAGTAACTCTTCTAGGAGCTGCCTAGCATGGGCCAACCGGCTTACTGCAGTTATCCTCTCTTCTTATGTTCTTATGAGAGAGGGGGGTGTAAGCTGAGAGGAGGGCAGTGAAACGGCGGGGGACAGGGCGACATGGAGGCGATTTGTTTGTGGCCATCCTTTACGGGATTAAGGCGTCTGACAATAGACAGATAGAGAGACTGAAAAATCTATCTGGTGGATCCAATCAATCAATCCTGTACCTCTTATTAGATACCCTATAGGATCTCCAAGTTACTAACTACGTTTTGAAAATTGCGCCAAAGCATTTCTTATGCAAGATGGCAGGTGTGACGACAAATGAGGAGGCCTATGCGTATCACCGAAACTAATGGATAGCTTATATCACCTCTGTGGCTATAGTTGTGGCAATATCTAGTTAATAACGTGAGTGGTTAACGAAAATACTATATATTTTATATATGAACTATATTACCATGTATATCTGTAATAATTTGTACTAGTAATTTGTTGGCATTCATTGACTTTTGGTAACTGAAAGTTATCTGTTTTGTTTTTCATTTTCAGTGTAAATGCAAAGAAGCCTTGAAGTGATAGGTTATACGCAATAGCGTCACTAAATTTAAGAAAAATGAAATTGTTATCCATAAAAGAAACTTGTAAACCGTTTTCTCTGAAAATAGTTTTTAGGGTACTTGTATTGTTGACCTATTTTCATGATAGTTTTGCCATGTGTACTTAATTTTATAAGTACAAATATTATATTGCAAATCAATTGATTGAAATAAGCCACTGAAAGCCACTTAATAGGGATTTGTTTACAAACACAAGCCGCGCGCGCAGGCCACCTGGCTCTTGGCTTTGTGGGTCTCCGGTATCGCTCTGTTTTCTCGATTTTTTAAAGCTTATGACCTCTCCTTGTGCCAGTGATGTTGCTCTTTGATGCCCACGGTTGCTCCAGGACATAGCAGTGTGGTGAAGGTGTTCATATTGCCGCTGTACTGAACGTGAACGGTCACAGACTGGGTGAGTGGAGAGCGTCACTTCCCCCAGTAGGATAAAGTGCTATTCAATAGAAATCAATTGTAGGTTTTTCCATATGTCATGATTTGTGTGTATGTGGTCATAGTAGCCTGTAGAGTTGCTGATATAGTGTGGTGTAGCTCCTATCTCCACTTCGACAGCAGCATTGCCAATTAGCTTAAACTTGGCATAATAGACTTCCATCCCAGGAAGCTCGAATTTAGTTTTTGGTTTATGTAATACCTTGCATCAGTAACATGCGTATTTTGTGGATGAAGTAATTTATCACATATGAAGAATTATTTTTTGTTAGTTTTCTAGTGGGTTTTGAGTTGTTTGATGGTATTATGTTGGGTTTGGTCAAGTTAGCATTTTCAAGTTTTATTTCCTTTCCATTCAGATACAGTACTTTAGTAAAATCATGTAAGCTGTCCATGACAGTTTGTCCTGATGGGTTTGCTGAGATGGGCAGAAAAAAATACACTGACTGAAAAGAAATTATCAAAAAACAACCACTAGTAATGGGGAGAGGGGGAAATGAAAAATTTTGTAAAATTATATGTAAGAAAGAAAACAGTGTATCCTAGTACCATAAAAAGGCACATACTTTAGATTCAAGCTTATTGTTTGCATATACTGTATTTGGAAATCCATGTATTTTACATATATTGTCCTGTGTTAAAAATAAATTAACATTGTTTAATGATTTAGGACATAAAAAGAGAGGATAACTGCAGTAAGCCAGTTAGCTTATGCTAGGCAGCACTTACAAGAGGGACTAAACTACTAGAGTAAGAGAAGGATGACAAATAAGAGGGTTTGATTATTATCAGTATACAGTATATTTACAAAAAAAAAAAAAAGGCCACTCCCCTTTTTATTACTTCAAAGTTGTTTCTTCTGTTCAGAAGGCTAATATTTTATCAGAATAATATAAATGTTTCAGAATTGCTGTTGTCATGGGATTTTCATAGGATTTTGTCATTTCTCATAGCCTATATTTGACTTTATCTCCCCCTCTCCAAAGTATTGGGTACATGATTCTGCTTGATATTGTTTGTGAATAATACTTCATGTAATATCCAGCATATTATTAATTATTTTGACATTATTCATTCTCTTTTCACTGTTGTCCATAAATACTTAGCTGAGTGTAAGGTTTTTGTTCATAGTTGTGTACAGTTTTTAAAACATTTTGTGACTTTATGTTCCCTCTTTATGAAAGATGTTTTCTATGGCTTTTCCATTTCAAATACATTGTTTTGTACTTAGTGAATGAGGAGGAGGGGGATTCACTAGTCCTAGCTCTGACCATTATTCCATCTGTGTTAATTACTAAAAGACGATCGTCGTAATGTTTTGACATACACTCAGGAGGGGCATAATCGGTGGGTGCGACATGGTGGGGGATTTGTGGGGGGGGGGGGGGGGGGGGGGTGGGGGGGGGGGGGGGGGGGGGGGGGGGGGGGGGGGGGGGTGTTTAGGGGGTATGGTGATGGGGGGTGGAGGAGGGTAGGGGATTGGTGGTAGTGGGAGTAGTGGGTGTAGGATAGGGGTTTGTGGGTGGTGGGAGGATAGTGGTGGGTGATGGAGGATGGTGGGGGGAGTGGGGGTGGTTGGGGGGATTGGGGAGGGTTGGGGTTAGGAGTGGTAGGGGGAGTTGGGGGTCAGTGTAGGTTTGGGGGCAGGGGTGGGGGGGTGAGGGTGAGGGTGGGTGGCAGGTGGTGTGTGGGTGTGATGGTAGGGAGGTGGGGTGGGTGGGGAAGGGTTTGGGGGTGTGGGGGGGCATGACTGCATATGCAGACACCCATCTTTTTGGCCCTAGTACCCTCGGACAACATATGCGGACTCCTGTCTTTTAGGGGTTAAAAAAATTGTTTGAACTTAACCTAATCCTAACATAGATGTGACAGTGAACAGAGCTAGCGCTGGAAACAAATGTATTTTGGGACTGCACCCACACACGTAATCACCATTGAAATTAACTTGTGTACCACTTAGTTTATGCATGTGTAAGTAAATTCTTGATAAACATTTGCCAGTAAAACATTTTTTATGTAGGCCCACTTTGTAAATAAGGCTGTAGTGGGTGGAGCCACTCACAATTTTTTCTTTCAAAAGCATTTTATCACAAGCTGCTCTCCTTTTATCATATGTGTCTACAGTAGTAAATAAGAGCATAAGGTGAGGATAACTGCAGTACCGTAAGCCAGTTAGCCAATGCTGGGCCACTTCAGTAAGAGTGTGACAAAACTACTAGAGTAAGCCAAGGACAGTGAAGAAGGTTATCATAGTTGGAGGTGCTCACCATTCACTCACTTGATGTAGTGCAACTGTAGAGTGACTCTACACTGAGTGACAGGCCCAATGGTTTCTTGTAATCCTGGAAACCTCTTACTGTGTTGGGTGGTGACCATACAACCAAATGGCTCTTGGTAGTCTAGTGGGTAAGGGGCTTCAGCTTGAGGTAAAAGAGTTATATCTGAGGGGTGGTGAGGGTTTATTGCCCACATAATGCCACCCATTGAAGTGAGGCTGGTCACTCTTGCATTAAAGGTAAATGTTGGGACCAAGTAACTTAGCCCCAGAGCCCCAGGCCCCTGCACTCCTGATTGGGATAAAATGGAATGGATGGTAAATAATGGAGAGGCAGGTTTCTCTAGCTCCTGTCCCCTTATGTTACTGCATGTAGTTACAGTAAGACACAAAATTTTGTTCACCTCTCTTGCCTGTCTTTCATTGCTAGATTCAACGGTGTTTGAAAATGACATCGTGGACAGAGGTGTTTATTATTATCCATCTACGAGTGATTCTTCACCTTTCTCCACTAGGTCTCATTTAAGCATCTGTGACATCAGCAGTAAGAGAGAGAATCAGAGGAGACATATGGACTCGTATTTAATTGCGCATTAAATTTAAGTTGCCGGTAGTTTAGGTTTGGTTTAAGTTGATTAACTTAGGGTAGCTCATTTTAACATGAATGTCATGACCATGAGTTGGCCAAATGTGCATTTTTTCTGGCATGTATGTGGATTTCAGATGAAAGTGTACTTCAAATATTCAATAACTTATTTTCCCTGGTTACCAGATTTCATTTTCTTTCAAAGACTGCTTAATCCCTTAAGCCTGAAGATTTCTTTTTTTTCTCCAGATGTCATACTTTGGAGGGTCCATCTGTGTTGATAGGGTTTGAGTATCTCAAAATGTCTCTCTCTAAACTGAATAAGCTGAAGTTAGCAAGAACAAATTTCAGTGTTGTTAAATTGAATGGGTTAATTTTGTTTTGTCTTTGCTGCTAATTTTGTACCATAGCAGTGACTAATTGCTGTACATCTAGAAGTTATTTTTTCATACTACTGCTGTTCTGTCTCTGCTATGGCCACTTGACTTCTCCATTCTAGTGACACATTATTTTATTCCTGGTACTGCTGTGATGGAGTTTTATGCAGTATACGGGGAGATTTGGTTGTGCAGGAGTTATTGGAGACTGTTTCTAACCCTGTCACTATAAGTGGACTCTCAAAATCTTTTACAAAATTATCTAGAGGCAGCAGGAATAAAATAAGATATACATCATTGGAGTGTAGTGATTAAGCTTTTCATTTTTCACACTTTCCTACTGCTGTGTTCCTTACTGTATAACTGGTTCCTTTTACAACTTCTTTTCCTGGATGAGTGCATTTTATTCCCCTACTAAGGCTACTTACCCCTGTCAATTGGATGACCTATTAATATTTCTAGTACCATTAGGCTATTTTATTCAGCCTAGGAGAGAGTTTTTTAGTTGGGGGAAGTAGATAAAATCTTCATTAACCCCTCTGCTACCAGAGGTTCAGATGCCGACAAAAGAAACTGACACTTTCTTAACCTGGGTGCATAAGAACTGGGTCATTTTTGGCTGACGAGTTACAATGTGGGGAGTGGTATCAGTTAGGGATAAGTGAGGGAACTTGCTACCACTTTCCTACTCTACCACCGTAAATTATACCATACAGAAGTCACCAGTTCTTGTGTTGCCAGGTTAAGGCAGTGTCTCTGTTTCTTTTGTCTGCACTTGTACTTCTCAAGTTTTACAAAACTATTTGGTGATAACACGAGTAAAAGAAAGGTACTCTGTACTGAAGGAGTTAAGTATTTTTTTCTTTCCCACTCCCCGCCGTATGACTGATTTCTGCTAGATCTGCTTTTCCCTGATGACTGCATTTCTTTCCCTACTAAGGTGTGGCCGACATAGCTAGTGGCCAACTCCAATAAGAAGACGAAGAACAAGAAGGTCTGGATGACGTGGTGGTATAATCCTGCAGACTGGGTGAACATGTTGCAATATTTTTAACAATAGATCACTGAGAGAAAGGCAGTCCCCAAATATTAGGCTCAGTTAACCCTTTTACTATGTTGACCTGTAATTTTTCTTGTTACTGCCAGGTGATTTAATTCAGTTTTGGAGTCCTCACATATCCAAGGGGTTAATGAAGGCTCTCTCTAAACCCCCTCTGGTTCAGAAGCACTTCTAAATTGATAATGGTTATCTGCATGTAGCAAGATGCAGTATAGTGTACAGTATGTCCTCAGTGTATGTCCAGAAAGTGTTCCAACACACAACTTTTTCCTGGCAGCTGATGCTGTAAACTTAGGCAAATTGATTATCAACTGTATTATAGGTAGCATTGGATCATTGTTAGGCATTCATTCTGCAATTTACTATGGACTTCATTACAAGAAGGGACATAAAAAGGTAACATATAATGAGGAGTCACTGTACTAAAAAAGATATTGTGGTGAAGGGGTTGATGGAACTCATGGTTGGGTTACATACTGTATAAATAAAGGAGTTCAGCCTCTTGTATTTTTGATGCAGAGTGGCTACATTTTGGGCTGATTTCGCAGTCTGTGGCCTAACCAGATCAATCCCCAACATGGATAGCTGTGATGCAAACCAAAATTACCATTTTCAGAGTAGTCATTTTAGTTTATAAACACCCCAACCTTGGTCTAGTAGCATACAGTGATTACTAGCAATAGGACAGAAAATTACTGATACTATAACACAAGGGGGTGAGGAGTAGACTGTAGCACCACTCGAGCAGGGCAGTACTCCCAAGGTGGATGGAAAGCTGATGACAGGGAGAGCTGGAGCTCACGTTTCATCAGCCCTCGGGACTAGTTCCTGACCATCCCCCTTTGCTGAAGTTTTTAAGTGTTTCAGTAACAGAGAGTAGGCCAGCATGCTCTCCAATACAAGTTTCTCTAACTGTCTACACTAATCAACATGCACAGTACACACTACACTTCCTTTAAAAAAAAAAAAAAAAAAAAAGCACAAAATAACCAGGCCTCAGAGTCCCCAAAGGGGGGGGGGACCATAAATGCCCCCATCCGCCCCTCTCCCGGTGACGACTCAGCAAGATGCCTGGAACCACTGTCTGACTCACTTCTTCATTTCTGCAATATTTG
>JAGKTI010004308.1:22350-51454 GCA_018397915.1 Birgus latro
CTCTCTCTTCCTCTCTCTCTCTCTCTCTCTCTCTCTTGCGGCCTCTTGGCTTTTGGTTCCTTTTTTCTTTCATTAAAAAAAAAAAAGTATTATAGTTTGTCCACCCTAACTTTGCAGCTGTTTCCCATTGTCCAGTGATGGTGTAAGCCAGTGCTACAGTTCTGCACTCATTCGGTGGCACTTTTGCTTGACTGGTACCATGTTCTAGTTTTAATCTCATCTTACAGGTCAGCATTCAAGTTGGAGATGTGACAATTTTAGGCCAAGTTAAAGTGGACAGAGTATAGTAGCTACAGGATAGAATCAAACAGCAATGATTGTGAAACCTGCCTGTTATCGTTACAGGTGTTACAAATTTGTCTGTCAGTTCGGTGGCTTGCCTTACCCTTCATGATCTCAGGTTTAAGAATATTTTAGATGTTTTTCATTAACTGTGCTTAATATTACATTTATATGTTCAGTGTGGTTAAACTAGGGTAATTGAAGGTTAGTTATGGTTTGTGTTTACAATAGGGTGTTTCACAGTCTAAGAACATAGCATACTGAATTTGCTTTCACTGTTAGGTTGTATTAGATAGGTATGCCCTTCATTATCCATGGTTCATTATGTACTAGTTCTTTTTTCATTAACATGTCACAGTTAATTGATTATTTAAAGGCTAGGTCATTTTAGTTGGTGTTTTATTATTCTCGGCTGCAGCAGATGGTAACACAGGAAGTAGGGGTCAGAAAACTGTTCATTTATTCCGTTTGGTGAAGACTCGTTTCCTTTGTTAATTTCCACATCCCATAGTTAAATCTGGCAGGCAAAGAGGATCTCATTCTAGTCCAGGTACACTTCAGTTTCTTTTCTGTATATAATACAGTATTTTGTTTGTCAGGTACTGTACATCCAACCAATGGCTGATAGACATAATACTGTATGGCCTCCATAGGTAATTTATGTCCTTCTCTCCTTCATAACTTAGTGAATGAGTTCCTCATTTCTTTTAGCATTGAAATTTTAGCCCACATTATATAATGCCTCATTATTGTCTGACAACCCAGGGAATAAGATTGTTTGGTATAAGGTGTAATAAAATACTAGATCTGTCATGGCCATAAGAGGGTTAATACTAAATTGTAGCCTGTTCAGGTCTTGCTTAGGATAAAATGTAGCTTTTCCACCAAAAGGTAGCCATTATAAGGATTAAAACTTTCCATTTTAGGTGCCATGAATGCCCTTTAATCTGTATGCTCTTCGTCTTTTTTAATGGAGTCCTGTTATGGAACTTTCTCATAACGCAAGATTTATCAGCCACTTCAGTCAGATGAAATATTTTTGTGTTTTTGCAAGTGGCGGAAAGTTGTATTTAAGTTTTTTGCAGGAGGAGTTGAATATAGTCAGTATTAATTACTTCAGTACTTGGGTACTCTCCTAAGCAGAATAAAACTGCCAGTGAGCAACAGGAATAAAATGAAAATTATCTATTTGAGTTGAATGGGTTAAGATGATGAGCATCACACAAATGAATCATAATGTTACCTATCATAACTCCTTCACAGCAGTGAAGTAATTTTTATTTCATTCATGCCATCTTCAGACAGACTTACAGTTATTTAGCTAAGGAGACATATCAGACTGGATGTATTTGTCATTAACCGTTTCAGTATGAGGGTTCCTGAATTGAGAAAAAGAAATAAATATTGAGGCAGTAAAAATAAACCACAGAAAGGCTCCTCCAGAGTGAAGAAGTTATATAACTGTGGGAGCCACATCCTTCAGTTCTGACTTAATGTAGCTTAATCTGAAAGCATAATCCAGGAAGCCAGCAGGGTTAGAATGGGAGTACTAGTCCAGAAAATATACAGTAAATTCATGTTATAAGTCGCTTTTTATTTTTTTTCTCTATAATTTATTGTAAATTACAGAAGAATTATGCTGCTGAAATTCCCTTGCTATCAGCAAACCTGACTTTCCTGTTTCTCCAGTTTACAGTAGCTTCCAGTTGTATGGAAAAAGTGTTGATTCATTGGAACACAACAGTAATGTATAACTAAGGCCCAAATGGCAGAACGAGGCTTGAGTTGGATGTGGAAGCCATGCGTAGGATGGTCTCAAGCCCAGGCTCACGGCTTACTCAAGTCGGGCTCAGACTTGATGCAGCCCTCCCCCCCTTTCCCCCCCCCTCCCCCTCCAATAAGGGCTAACATTGCTCCTGGGTGGAGGACTTTGGTTTTGGAGCGTGTAGCACTTTATGACCAGATGCCTTTCATGATGTCTGTCAGTGATCCTTTGGTGGACTTGAACCTCTGACTCTTCGATCAGAGCGCTGTAACCCACTGAGCCACGGCTGCTACAACAAGCTAGGTGACGGGAGAGCACTACCTCTTCCAGCAGGGCAGCTTACCCAGGTGCAGCACGAACTCACGACTTCCGTCTTGAGTCAAACACTCGACCACTGAGCCGCCATGCCCCTCTTAAAATGTTTTAAAGTTATCCTGTCATAGCGCAGGCTTTTGAATATAACATTTTTCAAACAAGGCAAGATAATCCAAAAGAAGTTTATAAAAAAAAACTTTAGATAATTGGTATTGACAGTCATTTGTCATTATTTGCATGGGTATTTTCCTTACTGAAGCTTGGTCAGGCCCCAGTTGATTTTCAAAATACAAGCATTACTGTAGCCTGTGTGGTAATGCTTGCTTCATTTTGGTTTAATACATTACAAGAATTATGTAGAAATTAAATTTATGAGAATATAGCTAAAGAAAATGGCATTAGAGAAAAGCCTATTCAGGTGGTCCCCTACTTACGATTGGGTTATGTTCCAAGAAACTGATTGTAAGTTGATTTTTTTGTAAGTTGAATGTGCATGTAATACACCTAACCAACCAAACATCATAGCCTAGCCAAGCCTACCAAGCCTTTCAAACATGCTTAGAACACCTATATTAGCCTACAGTTGAACAAAATTATTAACACAAAGCCTTTTTTATATTAGTGTTGAAGATCTCAGGTAATTTATTAAATACTGTACTGAAAGTACAACATCGTATAGTTGAAAATTCGTAAGTTAAAGATTCATAAAAAAAGTGACCATCAGTATTTTTATTTTCAAGCAGTGAAGGTCAGTAGGCTATAAAATTTTCAGAGCACCATACAAGAATTACCGTACGGTAGCTCGATCGGTAGAGAGTTGGCTTGCGGTCCCGTGGGACCCAGGTTCGAATCCTCGCTGGTGCAGGGAACAATTTAAGGATTTGAATTTCATTAAATCAGGCTTTACTGATCTACCAGAAGACCCGCCGACATGTTGTAAAAATGACCCCGCTAATACCAATACACCAGTCCTGTATGAGACAGCCCTAGCATGTATTCAATATGGACGGTGGGTGTTAAGCGCCGAAGTGGTGACATGTAGATTGTAGGAGGACGACTGGGCCTTGATAGCAGGCTGTGAAGCCTATGCCCAGAGTCGGACACATAAAAAAAAAAAAAAACAATCATTTCAGTAATGATGGACATTCATAAGAATAGTCTGCAGTATAATTTTGCCAGTAAAAAAAAGCTACTAAAGAATTGTATATTAAGGCCTTCTTTATCATTGCTTGAGTGGTAGTGATGGTGAGTAAAAATTTGCAAAACAGCTTATGCTGTGATTCCTTTTTGATTGTACACATCTAGTAGTCATGGACAGTGTATGTAAGAAGTGTATAATAAAACATACACTTTTATTGCAATACAACATAGAATGCATGGCCTGAGAATTACAAAACAGCACCTACGTTATAATGAGCTGAATAGGCAATGAAAATTATTCTCAGTGTGCAGTACAAATATGTGCAGCCTACATATCTTTGTAAGTGGTGATGAGCCACAGAGACATGTAAACACAGTGCGAACTGTACTAGACATTATGAAAACTATAACCTAAATATTAATTGAAGTTGTATAGGAATGTGTACAAGAAAGTTTTGTCATAGCCTAGTAGCATTGTCTGTACTGTACATCAGTACTGATGCCATCGTAATACAAATTCAGTACTGTTTATAAGCCATTGCCACCAACATTTGTAAGTAATATCATCAAATGATGGAAAATATTCTAGTAAAATTTATATAGGTACAAAATGCACCCTATATGTCTTCTTGAGATTTACATGTGCCAAGATGTCTTTTCCTCCACATAATAATAATTTTTTGCATTCTTTGCAGACTACTTTAGACTCGTCGTTTTCATTTGTGTCAAAGTACTGAAAGTACCTCTAGATGAGAGAGGATGTACTTCTACTGTACCTCTTTGACCAGAACCTATGATAAGAAATAACTGACTGTAGTCAAATTAACATGAGGAGTACATGTGGAGCAGGGTTGTCAGATTAGCTTGATGAAAAGTAGTTGCAGTGGTCACTAAAAGTAGCTAACTGCAACTAAAGTAGCCCATGTACAGCAAAAATCGAGATCCTACTGTATTATATACTAAAGTAGTCCATGTGCAGCTAAAATCGAGATCCTGCTGTACAGTATTACTGTACTGTATACAGTATTATATATTTGATATAACTTAAAATAATTTATATAGCTTATTATTATTGTATTATATATTATAGTATATTACATTATTATTAGAGTACAGTACTGTATATATACTGTATTATATAATGTATCGGAGCATCGGCCATATTTTCACCGATCCCAATACCGATATTCAAAAAATTACCGATACTGCCAGTACTGATACAATCGGCACATCTCTAATAGTGTATCTTTCTTAAAGCCAAATATTTTTATAAATTTCACTTATTTTTTACTGAGGATCTTAATACAAATCATCCACTCACTTGATGTAGTGTAGTCTACTTCTTTCTTCATCTTTCTTTTTCGTTTTCTGTTTGCTGTCTTATCCTCCTATTTATTCCATCTTTCCTGTTGCTTTTTATTGCTCTTCTTTCCTGTTCAGGTGGCTTTACATTGAATGACAAGCCCAGTGGTTTCCTGTAAGCCAGGAAACCATTTACAGCCCTGGGTGGTAACCATATAACCAACCCATATGTATTTCCCCATGTGTCAACAAGTGGGTTGGTGGAGGGTTAGTGCCCCTGCCCATAAAACAACTCACTCAAAGTCAAATGGCCTCCCCTTATTAGATTATGGCATCGGGCTGTAGATAGATAGATCTTAATGCAGCCACAATCTTGTGTTGCATTGGGGGTTGTTGCTAAATAATTATTTTAAAAGTGAATCTACCCTACAAAATTAGTAAGTAACAGGTTCCCAATGCTCAAGTCTGACTCAGGCCCACACAGAGGCAGTTGGACTTGAGAGCATTGGCTCTGCCTGTGAAAGACCCAGACCTTGTTCCTGGTTGTCAGTTTTTGGTAGAATCATCCCAGGTCCGACTTAGGACCGACTCAAGCCTCAGGTTCACCGCAAACCTTGTTTTTGCATTTGGGCCTGGCACTCCTTGTACAGTAAGTCCTGTACATTTGACTGCTTGCTAGGAATACATGGGTAGCTTTGTTTGTGGGATGGAGAGAAGTAAAGCATGTATCAGCAGTGTTCTTATTAGGTATGATTTCCAAATTGTCACACCTTTTTCCATAATTCAGTACAGTTGGTACTGCAGACTGGAAGCAACAAGCATATCTGCTTTACTGGTAGCGATAAAATTTTGATAGGCAATTTTTCAATGCTCCAGTTGGCTTAGTAGAGGAAAAAGAGGGGGAAAAAAGAAATTAAAAAGAAAACAGCACAACTTCATTTTATGATGATGCATTTGAAAAAATCCATTACCTAGGAGTGTATTGTATATCAACTCATTTATAACATGGGTTCTGTGGGGATATGCTTTTGGCCAAATCTAGAAACAAGTTTCCAATTCACCTAAAGTGGTTGCTATTTCACATCAAAGCACTTCACTTGCTGGTTACCTTTAAAAATAAGTCTTAAAAACAAGTTTCCAACTCAACTAAACTGGTAATTTCACTTTGCTGTACAACACTTGCTGCTTGGACTCCAGCACCACAATATTGATCCATCACTGACACTCACATGTCCAGTAGTGATGAGTAGAAATGCCATCTTTGAAGAAAAAAATGGCTCAACATACAGTAGGCGCGGAAAGTGTTGACGCCATCTTAAAAAAAGAAAACATTCTTGTGGTTAGCAAGGAGAAACAAATAAATTAACACTCACCATTGAATTTAGTATTTACTGGCATTCCCCTTCACCTTTATTATCTTCTTAAGGCGTCTGGGGAGACTGATGGCGTAGTTTTGCAGAACAGACGGACTAAAACTGCTCCACAGCTGCTTGACTGTAGCCTCAAGTTTAGGCAAAGATGATGTGCCGCTTCATGTGCACCCATAAATTCTCAATGGGATTGATATCTGGGCTGTTTCTGGGCCAATCTCGAATAAAGGGAACCTCACAGTCTGTTAGCCACTGTTTCACTGACTTTGCAACATGTGCAGGGGCAGAATCTTGCATAAATACTCTTGCCTTGGTTTTATCAAAAGAGTCACTTAAAACATCACATAATAGCCCCAAATAATTGTTCTGGTTCACTTTTTCATTTGCAGGTAGAATTACCAACTCACCAACACCATAATATGTAAAGCAGTCCCAAGCCATGAGTGAGGCTGGGTATTTAACAAACTTGGAAGTGTACTTAGGATCCAGGGGGTCACTGCCTGGTTTGCGGTACACTCGTGATGAAGGGGTACCAGTGACAGTAAATGTTGACTCATCACTCAAAAGCACAGTTTTCCATTGCTTCTCACTCCAGGCAAGACATTTCTTACAAAAATTTACTCTCTTTTTCTTCTGAAGTGCAGTTAGCAGTGGTTTTTTTACAAGCACAAAAACTCCTGTAGCCCAGATCGTTATGCAACAGTTGCTGCACGCTTCTGACAGACACATCTGCCAGCAACTGTGGGTTCTTTTCTTTTAAATCCCGTGCTGTTATCCTTGGATCCTTGCTAACTTGCCTTGAGATCAGCTGACGGGTCCTGAAGGTTGTCTTACGAGGTCTCCCAGGCTTGGGAAGTGGAGTGGGAGGAATGGCCTCCCCACTGTCCTTGAACCGCTTCACCAGTCTCTGCACTGTCCTCAGTCTAACACCATCTGATTTGCAATAAATGGCAGTTTGTGGCCATCTTTGTATAAAGTAATCACTTCCACACGTTTGTCCTTGCTTGTGGTTACTTTAGGCATGATGAGAATGTGGTAGGTAACCAAATAACTGTTATTTGAGTCAAAACATGCCCTCGTGGTGCATCACACACAGAGACAATCCTCCTCCTGTGGCTGCCCAAACATTACTGAGCCTGCCCCTGTGGTGCCAAACCTATCAAGCAGGGTTGCCAGCTCCCGTTGAAAAAGCGTCAGCTCATTTCGCATCACAGGGGAGGGTAGTATTGACCTTACTTCACTTAACGCGAAAAAGAATGACATCGGCATAAAAGCGTCAATACTTTCCGCGCCTACTGTATGTGAGGTCGATTGTATAAGCGAAAACGGTAATGGTATATCGACCAGTGAGGTTTCTTGCATTGTAAAAACATTTCTATCATAACAAAAAAAGGTCCTAAGTTTTGTCATTGTATCAGCAGTTCATCGCATACCAGGTCATTGTATAACAGGAGTTTGCTGTATAAGAAAGAGGACTTCCTGCACTGCCAATGTATTCCCTCCATTTGCCACTCAAGTATTCCAGTATAGGTGTTTAATGAAAGCTATTGTACTGATAAACAGGTGGGTTCATGGCACATAGTGTGCCACAATGTGTAAACTGAGTGAAGTTATGAGTTGAGAGGTGCTGGTAATGAGTTTTAACTAATGATGTTTTGGCAGGTACACAAAACGGTGGTGGACATGGAGGGTGCTCGCCATCCTTATCACCCCCTCACTCCAGTATCTTCATGGCAGGCCCAGCAGTACCAGCAGCAGCAACAGCAGCAGCAACAGCATGACTATCAGCATTCAAGATTTCAGCTACAGCAACATGAATATCAAGATGCCAGATATCAGCAGCAGCATTTCTTGCCCCAGGCACAAGCACATCCACAGCTGCATCCACAGCTTCACCCACAAGCATCACATTTGTCACATCTTCAAGCTCGGTCACAGGCCTTTCACTCTGGTTCTGCCCTGGGTTCTATGGCTCCGACTGGCCAGCAATCAACACAGCCAGTAGAGGACTTCCCGCAGTTGTTTCAGCAGATCCAGAAGCAACTCCACAACACAGGCAAGCCACCAGAGCCCAAGGAGTTCAACCTTAGTCAATTCCAGCCTCTCAATGCTTCTCCACACTACACCACTCCCACACCACAGCATCATACAAATGCTCCTCACTCTCCAGGCAGCAACCTCCAGTCTCATTCCCCTGCTGTACCCTCACCTCCTCCCATCCCACAATCTTCCACCTCCACAGCACGGTCTTCCCCACTTCCCATGCATTCACCCATGGGTGCTTTGTCAAAGGAAAGGCCTAGTTGTGAGGCCCATCCACCTAAAACACCTTCCAACAGCAATCTTCCCTCCCATCCCCATCTCATCCCTAATATCATGAATTCTCAGCCATTGGCAAACAGAAGCTCACTTAGCTATGAGACCCCTATGCGGGCAGACACAAGTAGTGAAATCACAGCCAACAAAAACCAGGTTGGCCATGAGGGTAATGGTAGCTATGCGGGTTCAGAAGCAGCAGTTACCACTCCCCCTCCTCCTCCTTGTAACCAGGCAGGAAGTGAGGAACGAAGTGCTCCTGTGCCTCAGATAGGGCTACCCTTGTGTGAGGACTCCTCCACTGCTCTGGCTGATGAACTGGAATCTACTCTGGGCTCAGTCTCTAGCTTCCCAGATGGTCAGATGAACAGTCAGTCTGAAAGGGAAGAAGATTCAAACCAGTCTTGTAGTCAAGAGGGAAGCTTACCTGACAACCGTCCACCGGGTACTTTTTGTATTGATTCCCTTCTCTCTGAGGGTAATCAGAAATCTCCATATAAGCTACAAAAAGCCTCATCCAATTCCTCTATGGAATCAACTACTGGTCGTGACAAACCTGCTCCAGCAGAAGCCTCTGCAGACAACAACCTACCAGGGACGAATGTGAATGGTGATGCTGACTTGGAACAAGACCAGACCAATCAGTCAGATACTAATGATTCAAAAACTGTGGAAGAGAATTTTCTCACATCAGACCCTAAGTATGCCAAAACTGACTCAGAAAGCTCAAACAAATCATCAGCAGAAGTAAAAATTAATGAAAATGCTTCCCATTCCAGTTCACAGGTTGATGAAGAAAGAAACAATAGGAGTACAAGTGAGCCATTAGTACCCAAACCCAAAAGAACTTCAGAAGAAAGATCATCTTTATCCGCTTTAAAACGAATAAGACTGGCTGACCTGCGCAGAGAATCACAGGGTGAATCATCCAACCAGTCAGAGGGAGATAGCGAGGCAGGATCCAGGCGTTTTAGGGAGAGCTCACCCATAGTAGACAGTGAGAGTACAAATAAGAAGAATGCCGTTCATTTGGACAAGGATGATAGTCGTGCCTCAGCCAGTGAAGAAGGACAAAGTTCAACAAAAGAATTTCACAACAATTCAAGTAAGGATGTAAGTCTGAGCCTAGCCAAAGAGGACAGTCAAAGCTCAATCAAAGAAGACAGTTCAAGTAAAGATGGAAGCACCACCTCAGACAAGGAGGGCAATGGGAAGTCTTCAGGTCAACCCAGTCTGATGCTGAAACCATTGAAGGATCTAATGGCACCAGAGACCTCCAAAGCTCCACCTTCTAAGTCCTCACTTACTTCCAATGTTGCTTTGGTTCAAGTCCGCGGCAGCCTTATTCTAACAGCTACTAATACTGTGCCTGGTGGCGGTACTATGATTATGTCTCCTACACCATCCCTCTCTGGTGTTTTGAGCAGTAATGCTGAGAGTGTGCCATCTGATCCCACACACGATCCCCAAGGGGAAGGAGAGAGTGGGAGTGCCCCAGCAAATAATGAGGAGGGAGGGCAAGACCCCCTTGCAGTTGATGTGGAATACAATAATGAGGGCGAGAACCCGAGTGACTCTGGAGATGTAAACGCTGATCCTTTCATGATGGAAGATGTGAAGCCATCTGCACTCATCCCTGAGGTTGTGCTGAAGACAGAGCCTGATGATGCAGACTCTCCTCCATCCACCCCAGTCACGGCATGGAGAGACATGGGCACCAACAGAGGAGGTCAGGTCAACAATGTCCCTGCTGGTGTGGTGATGTTGGACTCTGGTATGGAAGACAATGATGACCTCACTCATTTCTTTGAAGAAAATGAACACCATTTCATTGATGGAAAGTTACTAAAAGTAACCTGTCATGTGTGTGATGTCAGTGTTGGGTCACATATGTTCAAGCATCACCTATTTTTTGGTCACTTGCAGTGTCAGTATTGCAACAGGAAGCTCGTAGGATGTGACATGTTGAATGACATTAGAAATCCCAAGAAAAATGCATGTGGCCGCAGCATTACACGAGAACACTGCTTCCGTCGATGGGCCCTTGACCCCATTGAGTTCCTTTCTTATTATATAAGGAAAGAACTAGTGATTAAGAGATTCTGTGCTGGTAAGCAAGGGCCTCCTCCAGTCTCTGACATAATCCAAGAGATTGAATCTTATATTGAGAAGCTGACTGACCTGGCTGAGATTTCACCCTGGAAATTTGCCATTGAGAAATGTTATAAGTATATTAGTGAGAGGAGGCCAGGTGCCAGGGATAAAACTACCCTCGGAAGCTCTTCCTCATCATCAAACAGTGACAGCAGACGAATGTATTCTAACAACACTCAAAATACTTCTCGTCCTACCTCCACATTCAGTAGTAACCAAGGGCAGGGAAGAGCACGTGAAGCAGATGCAAGCAACTCCAACACATTGGATGTGTTGTCTCATATGCGTAACAAAATAAATGTGGACTCACAAAGAGGAGGTGGATCAGCAACAGCCGACCGTAGTGTTTGGGTGGAATCTCTGCAGCGCAATATTCAGGCCTCACAGTCCAAGAAGCCAGCAGAGCCAGCTAGCCTCTCATGCTCTTGTTCCCGTGCCCTGACTGCAGCCATCCTGAAGACTGTGTTTCCACGACAACCCACCAGTGACAATTACTACGTCATGCACTACCCAACCCATCCTGTTCCCGATTGTTGCCCGAATTGCTATTGCAATCTGGAACCCTCAAAGGCATCAGTAAATGCCAGCACCCACGTCATCTCGATCCACTGCCCAGACTGTGACCTCGCCATCTATATTGCACAAGACCCACCTGGCACTCAGGAACCCCTCCAGTCCAAGCGCAAGGAACCCCTCCAGTCCAAGCGCAAGGAACCCCCAGCCTCTTCCCTTGCACCAGCTGACAAGGCTCCAAGAGTTTCATAGACATGTTATTTATAATGCAAAAGAAGAAAAAAAAATCCTGAGCCTAAGAGTTTCTAAAAATTATTTACTTGTAGGAGATTGTTGTTTGATGCAGGATATTTATTAGAGCATATTGTTTAAGGAATAGATTAGGTTTGTATGTACTGGTATTTATTGTTTTGTTTGTTTTTTAAACATCATGGGAAGATACCCACCTTTAAGTTACAAGAACATGGAGAGAAGAGATGTTTCAAACTGTAGAGAAGTGTGAGAGGCATGACTCAGTGTGGTTATTAACCATAAGTGAAGAAAATACTCAGCCAGTCCTGTAATACCCCCTTCAAAGTGGGGAATGGTTGGAGGCTAAACTACTGTAGTCCAGATCATCTAAGTTGTAAGAGACCACCCTACATCCCTGACAGTCCTTATGACAGGAAACCCCTGCCACCTAGTGAATTGAAACTGGCAGGCTAGTGGGTGTTTTCCAAGCCAAGATCTCTTGTCAGCTGTGATTGTCCCCCCCCCCCTTCCCCTTTTACCAGTCCTAAATTAATGCCATTTGTATGGAAAATCTTTCATTATTTTAGAACTCATCCTCATTTTCATGTGGGGAATGCCTTTTGTAATTGTTATATGGTATTATTCTGTTCTTAAATGTTCTGGACTACAGAAGCTGCACCTTGGGCCCCTATAACCTTAGAGGTTAGTATGGGATTGGTTGTTGCTATTATTTACTGTACATGCAGATACTTTCATAACCATTTTCTTATGATTGACTAGTTTTGGTAGCCTCATTTTCAGGGTTAAATCCCATCCCTTCCCACATTTAGGAATACTGACGGTTTTGCAGCTGCTGGGATTAGTATGGTTAAAGCTCGTGGTACAGTATTAGTGATGGTTTTGTTTACTGTATTCAATTACTTTGTCAGAAACCTAGCCAGAATACCAAAATGTTTTCTTAGTATGTTTAACGTATTGAAACATCAGCACCATACAAATATATAGTACATTTAAGTGTTAAGCAAATAGATGGAGTATATTTGACTTAATGTGAAAACAAAGTACAGTAGCTTAGATTTAAGTCTTACATGGTAAGTGAATGTACAGTGCTATGCAGAAATGAAGAGTTTTGGTTAATTGTTAGTAGCTAATCAAATAGGAAAGGGGTGGTACAGTACATACAGGTAGTACTGTTCTTTTCAAGTCCCTATAGTGTATGACAAATATGACTGGTTGATAAGCCTAATCTTTATTGATACATGTGGACTGTCACATTAGTTTTCATAAACTTGGTAGTCATTTTGTAGTTTTATGATACTATTAGAATCCTAACTGTTTTATGTGCAGCTTAGAAATAAGCCTACTATTGCTGTAGAATTTGTATTTATTTTTCTGATAAATGCAGTATTGTGCCGGTATCACAAAACCGTGTGACTGTGTGCTATAGTTTATTTTTGTTTTGGAGACTTCAACTTTCAGTATACTTTTCCAGCTTCTTTTTCACTTGATAATCAAGGAATAAAGAACCAGATTTATTATGTACTGTACAGTGATGCTCGTAGCCTTGTTGACCACCTCTCTGTGCTAAGTTATATATAGTCTATGTAAGCTCACCTCTTTTATAAATATAATGCTTGATTTTACAGGTTGCCTTTTCCTGTCCGTAAGGATAAGAGAGAGGGAATACTCACTTCATAATGCAGTACAGTATGCCTATGATTTAACAGACTAATTGGGGGGAAGCCTGATCCGAAAAAGGTGATGGTCCATTATATCCAATGGTCCACCCCAAGGTGGGATTTCAGGCACATTTGAAAATGAGTGTAATAGCATATTTTAGTAATAAAAATGGCTACTACCCATTTTACACTAACCTGGCCCATAATTTCACCCTTTTGCAGCTTATTTCACATCTTTGCCATAGCACTTCTTCATGACTAGTACAGTATTATTAAAGTCTCTTATTACAACAGCAGTCATGAAGGGGAGAGGCCAATTTCAGGACAGGCTGAAGTTAAAAGGGTCGGAAACATATATATTGTACAGCGCACTTGTGTTGATGGATGTACACTGCTTACAATGCAACTCTTCTTGTATGCTATGCCCTAAGTTAACTGTTATTCACTGTCACTTTTGGCAAAGATGGTTTCTGGTGGCCCTGGTGTCATATCTAGTATAGAAATTCCTGAGGTTTGGGGGGTTGGCGGTCCTGGAGGCTGTATTGCTGTATCCCAAGGCTATATGGAGGCTGGCTGGGGATGTTGACACAGTGGAAGTCACTGACTATGTGGAGCCCCTTGGTAGTAGGAGAGGGTACAGGCTTGAAAAATTGGGAAATCTTTAGCCTGGATCTGCCATGGTTGTTGCTGCTGCATTAACTCCAGCCCAGTGAACTGCATGACCTCATAATGTTGAGCTGGAGGTCTTCCAACTTTGTCTATGATGGCCAGGATTGTGTCTGCAGCATCAATGCCCGCAGCTAGAGATGGTCCAGATGCTTCCTCCTCCCTGTCTTCTTCCTTTGCTGGCATCTTGTTGTAGTTCTGCCACAATCTCCTCCTCACCTAGTAATGGTAGACAGGCACACTGGCATCCTCATCCAATCACTCTTGCAGCTCCTCCTCAGCAAGGTAACCCTGCCCTACAGCTGCCAACGTTTCTGTCATCCTTGGTGGCTCAAACCCCTCAAAATCAAGCTGTGGTGTTGGAGTCTTGAGGGTTTTGAGGAGTTTGCACCATCCATTCGTGATTGTGGCAAGTGGTACTTTTTTCCTTGCCTCTGTGCATTTGAAGATGGCATCCTTTAGGTAGGGGGTATTTCTGTAAATTATGCAGAATTTTCTTAAATGTAGGTATCCTCATAGTCAGCCCAGTCCATTCCATCTGCAGTCACAACGAGGCACTGTTGAAGTTTAGAGGTTTCTGTTGTGCCTCTTGGCACCCTCTAGTCCATGGGCAGGATAAGGGCAGTAGTGCTGGCTGGCAGGCAGGAACAAGGGCTTGATTTGTTCATCTTTGCTGCAGAGTTTGCCAGAGGAAGCATGGGCTGATGTATTGCCCAAGAGCAACACTGCCTTGTCAAGACTGATGCCATACTTTTTTTTTTTTTTCGTGGTGGTGGTGCCTCTGGAGAGGTCGAAGATATGGTGGAACCAATCATGAAAGATATCCTGAGTAAACCATGCAGACTTGTTACCATGGTACTCCACAGGAAGCTTGGCCATGAGGTCCATGAGTGACCTGGCTTGCCTGCTCTATGACTGGCTGTGGGAAATGAGAGCCATCAGCATTAGCACAGGCCAGAATGGAGATATTCCTTCACTGTTTTATGCCCTGGAGTGCTGCACTGCCAGTACCTTTGCAAGCCTAATTATTTTGAGGGAGAGCATGCCAGAAGAGCTCAGTCTCATCTGCAATGAACGAGTAGATCTGAATCTCATATAAGACCTCCATCATCTTCCAAAAATTCTGGACAAACGGCTTCACAGCAATGACATCGGCACTGAGCATCCGTCCAGTTAAGGCTTTGTCAACACTGCAATGGTACCTCCTGAACTTCTACAGCCAGCCATCAATGCTCTTGAAATCTTTGATTCCAAGGTGTGTAACAATCTTTTGTGCTGCATGTTGGATCTCCAGGCCATACAGAGGGACACACTCAGCTCGCTCCTGTGTGTACCACTTATGCGCAGCTCTTGAGTTTCTTGTTGGGCAGCTTTGTGGTCCTGAACTCATCCTTTCCTTTCCTCCTGCTTTCCATTTTCTTCATTACCTCCTTTGTTTTTAACTTTAGCCTTCAGGATGTCATGAACGGTAAACCTTTCAAGGCCAAATATGCACATGAGGTCACTCCTGCCTATGCCTCCTTTGTATGTCTCAATATCTTCCCTCTTCTCTGTGATGGGCAAAATCCTCCTCTTTGCTTTTTCAGAAAAGGTGCTATGAGGTTCCTTATTATAAACCATTTTTACAATCACAGTGGGAAAACACTTGGCACACTCTAGAGACAAGCATGCAGTGGTGTGAACGCAACAAAAGACACCACAAGAATGAGGCTGACCACATGAAGCGCAGTGTGTCTACAGGCCCTGGTTCCATCCAGGCCTACTGGAAGTAGCTCCGAAATGCCCAACTAGCCACCTATTCCTGCTCACACCTCTCCAGCCTAGCCCAAGTGGGTGGGAAAACTGCCGCCAATGTTGGTAACTGCATTATGAGTCACCCTGTATGTGGGTAGTTCCTGTATGCGGGTAGCTGTCCAAAAGGGCTGTGATGAATCCTTGAAAAACTGTCTGGTGGGCTCAGAGGCATCTGGATGGGCATCACGATGTGCCTCATTTAACAAACATTATTCAAAATGTTGACAGATTGTCCGGAGGCCATCATAGCATTTGTTAAATCTGACATCCGATGTACCAAGGTTCATTAAAGCAAGGGTGTGTTGAATTAGAGGTTGGGCAGGAGCATAGGGGCTTGGGGCTATGCTACTTTCCCGACATTTAGGCAACTGCAACCAACCTCACGGAATTAGACCTTAAACCCTCAGGATTGAGGATGTCTTGTAGTCTTGCTACTGCTGAACAATATTCTGCAGTTTAGAAGAGATGGTCCAATAGTGAAATGCTAGAAACAAATGCCAATAGCCTCTTTAGTACTTGAGATTAAAACAATTATATTAAACTATTAAAGATTTCTAATAGTGAAGTGATTAGTACAGACCTGAGCTCAATGCCACATCAAAAAGTCTTCCCATACCTGAACAAAATTGTCTAGACAGCAAGAATATAAAAGTACTGTATGTCATCAGACTGTAGAGGTTAATGAAGACTGGGAAAGTGGGTATAAATTTAAATAACTGAAGCATGTCTCTCCACCCTAAGAAAATAGGGTACAACAGAGACGAAGTAAACAGATGCAAATGGATTTTATTGAGCACAACATATCACTGCAATGGGGCAAACATAAAAAGATTCCCTACGATGGTGTTTTCTATGACGATCCGTGGGTCTTCCTCTAACGCTTGTGTTCTCCTCCATCCTCTATGCTGTCCTCGGAGATCTGACAATGAAAGGTAAAATCGTTCAAGAAAAGAAAAAAAAGTCATTATCATCACAATTCAAACTTTTTTTCCCCTCCCCCACCTCAGGATGAAGTGAAGTTCAGAAGAGTATTGAACAGAGTAACTGCTTCAGCCCCGGACATCTTTAATATTTTATTCTTGCTAAACATCTCAGGGCGATTTAACTTGTATTCAACTTAAGGGAGATTTTCTGAGCTGGTGCAGTTAGAGGTAGCCTCCATTAAACCCTTCAGTACCATATGGCTTTCCCAAGTTGCATAAAATTATCTGGAGTTAGCAAGAACACCTGGCATCATCATATCATCATCCAGACCTCTTTTTTTCAATCTAAGAATGGGGTGAGGTAACAGTTCAGGGTGCAAGAAACCTGATTTAAGGAGATACAAATGAATGGGTACAAAACATTAAATATATAAAACGTACAGAAATGACAAAGATTAGATGGATGTGTAGTGCGTCCTTAACTGCGAGGCCTGAGCTGCGTTTCAACAGGCCTTAGCACCCCAGAGTGGTCCTGGAGTAGTGGGGGTAGCAGTGAAACCACCAAATACTTGGGGCGCGAATTCGCTTTTACTCTAGATATCTTTCTTTTAGAATACAATACAGTAATTGGAATTATACTCTAGCAGTTATGTATACCTGAGCATTAGTGACAACAATATTAATAAGTTACACGAATATTTGTCTGCAAAACACGATTATATATGAGTGTCTTGTCCCAGATGATTGGCTGAAGAGTGTAATTGTAAATGTGTACAAAGGGAAGGGTGATGCCCTGGAAAGGGGAAATTACAGAGGTATCAAGCTCTTAGATCAGATAATGAAAGTAATGGAGAGAGTTCTAGAAGGTATGATTAGAGAAAGAGTGAATATCGATGAGATGCAGTTTGGGTTTATGCCAGGCAGGGGGACCACTGATACCGTATTCATTGTTCAACAGCTTCAGGAAAAATATATTGGAAAGAAAAGGGAATTGTATTTTGTTTTTGTTGATTTGGACAAGGCCTTTGACAGAGTCCCTAGACAGGTGGTGAAGTGGGCAATGAGAAAGCTAGGGTTGGAAGAGTGGCTGGTTATGGCCATGTACGTGGGTGCTCGCACCCAGGTAAGAGTGAATGGAGTTTTGAGTGAATGTTGGTGTGCATCAGGGGTCAGTTTTGAGTCCCTTGTTCATCATGGTACTTGAAGCCCTCTCACATGACTTCAGAGATGGACTCCCGTGGGAGATGTTGTATGCTGATGATTTGGTGTTGACTGCAAAGAATGAAAAGGAGGCGGAGGAAAGATTTAAGAAGTGGAGAGATGGTATGGTGTACATGGGCTTAAGGGTAAATGCAGATAAAACAAAAGTGAAATATCTAGGGTTGGTGGTGGTACAATCAGAGGAGAGGGAGAGTGGCCATGTGCAGTTTGCCACAAAGGTGTGGGAAGTAATGCCATCTTGTGCAGTGTTTGTGATAAATGGGTACACAAGAGATGTAGTGGTATTAGAGGTAGACTGCGAGATAATGCTGATTATATGTGTGCGGAATGTCGGGGAGAACAGGTGGAGATTGTTAGGCGTGAAAGGACTGAACTTGCTGGTGAGTCTCTTGAGTGTGTGGAGGAGTTTTGTTATTTAGGAGACATGTTATGTGCCGGAGGTGGGGCTGGAGTTAGCTCGGTTGCTAAGGTGAGAAGTGGTTGGAAGAAGTTCAGGGAGCTGTTGCCTCTCCTGACACTGACAGGACTCTCCTTACGTGCAAAGGGGTCTTTGTATGCAGCATATGTTAGGAGTGTGATGCTGTATGGTAGCGAGGCCTGGGCAGTAAAAGAGGAGGATATTCGCAGGTTTAAACGTACAGAAATGACAATGATAAGGTGGATGTGCAGTGCGTCCCTGCGTGCAAGGCCTGGGGGGGCTGGGTTTACGATGGAAGAGTTGAGAGGTAGGATGGGACTGGAGTGTATTGGTGTTGTGATGAGGAGAGGTAGCCTGAGGTGGTTTGGATATGTGGAGAGGACGGGGGATGATAATTGGGTACAGAGGGTAAGAAGTGTTAATATTGAGGGAGCGGCAGACCGAGAAAGACATGGGACGAGGTCATTAAGTGTGACTTAAGGGTTAACGGACTGAACAGGGAGGCTGCCAAAGATCAAGCAGCATGGAGAGCCGCCATTAGGTGACCAAGGCCGACGCATGCAAGCATGTTGGAGCCTTTAAAAACGAAATGAAACGAAAACATAATTCTAAATGTATATTTCCAAAGTACTTTGGAAATATTTAACCACTATGTAAGCCGTAAGAAGTTGTATGCAGCCTTCATGGATTTGGAGAAAGCATATGACAGGGTGGATAGACAAGGATTGTGGAAAGTATTAAGAATATCTGGAGTGGATGGGAAGTTGTTGAAGGCAGTGAAGAGTATGTATGGGGGTGCTAAGGCTGCAGTGGGTGTGGATGGCAAACTGAGTGAATTTTTCCATTTGAAGGTTGGATTGAAACAAGGATGTGTCATGTCTCCATGGTTGTTCAATCTGTACATGGATGGGGTTATAAAAGAGATACAAGGTCGGGCAGTGGATGTTGAAATGGCCCTAGTAAGAGAGGGCAGTGTTTGGAAACTCCCTGTACTGTTGTTTGCAGATGATACTGTGTTGTTGGGTGAAGATGAAGGGGAGCTGCAAGGCTTGGTAGATGAGTTTGGAAGAGTGTGTAAGAAACAGAATCTAAAGGTGAATGTAGGGAAGAGTAAAGTGATAGTCTTTGAGAGAAGTGAAGTCAGTGCATGTACAGTGAGATTGGATGGGGAGGATAAGGAGAATGTGAGTGCATTTAAGTATTTGGGTAGTGTGATGAGTAAGGATGGAACTCTGGAGGTTGAAGTGCTTGACAGGGTGCAGCAGGGAAGGAAGGTTGTGGGTTCGTTGAAAGCAGTGATAAGAAACAGGGAAGTGAGCATGGAAGTGAAAAAGTTGTTACATGACAGTATTATGATAGCAACTCTGACATATGGAAGTGAAGCTTGGACCCTGTTGGAGGGACAAAAGTCAAGAATGAGAGCAGTGGAAATGAGTTATTTGAGAGGAGCATGTGGAGTCACATGGAGAGACAGACTAACAAATGAGGAAGTGAAGGAGCAGTGCGGTGTGGATAGGAAGCGTTAGGAGAAACATGTTAAGGTGGTTTGGGCATGTGGAGAGGATGGAGAGTGAAAGACTGACGAGGAGAGTGTATGTGAGTGAGGTGGAGGGGGGGAGAGGGAGGAGGAGGCCGAGGATGAGATGGAGGGATGGAGTGGAGAGGTATATAAGAGAGGGGGGTGAGTTGGGAGCAGGGTAGTGAAATGGCATGGGACAGAGTGACATAGAGGCGATTTGTTTGTGGCCACCCCTTGAGGGATTGAGTCATCTGGCAATGGATAGAAAGATAGTATGCCGTAATGAGGAACAATAACAAATCCTGCCTTCGTCACAGGTGGTTTCTCCTGTGATTTCCCCCGATTTCAAGGTGAAATGGACCCTGCAGTGCAAGACTGCAGTGGAACAAGATGACTTGGGAAGATATGATGACTGTGCGGAGGTGAGGAGGTACTTCATGGAAGTATGATTTTCGCGGGAATGACTGAAAACAAACTCTCAATATGTACTCTTTAGATCCGCATAGCCTTTACTTTCATTAAGCGAAAAATTATTACTTCACTGACATGAAGTGGGTATTGTAACAAATCTTTTCATTTATGACATGTTAGTAATCAAAATCCATTCATTCTCCCAAATTACGCAGAAAAATACTCTGGTATTTAGAGCTGTTATCCTTTACACGGCTGTGATCTAAACCATTTACAGCTGTCAGATGTTGCCAGAGAGACCCACCTCTCCAAATAGTTCCAACTACAACAGAGGCCGCAACAATACCCCCTTCACCCCCCACACTTTCGCTCTCGAAAGCGCCGTCACATTCAGTGGCACTCCAGTTGTTGAAAAGCAGCCCTGGGTGGGTTAGCTTTGCGACTGAAGAGTTGAGAGGAAGGATTGGACTGGAGTGTATTGGTGCTGGGATGAGGAGGGTTAGATTGAGATGGTCTGGGCATGTTGACGGAATGGAAAAAGGGAATACGGTATAGTGTTAAGCCACAGCCTATTATGATAATAACAACTGTGCAGTACATGCTGACCTCAGGCCACTTTTCCGGTATGAGGTCAAGCAGATCATCTTTGATGTCCCCCTGCACCACAATTTCGTCATCCCCGGTTACTGATGACCCACATGCAAATCTTGTCCCGAAAAACTTGGCAGCTACCTTCAGGTCAATATCTGAGAGGGGAAAGGAAAGCAAATATTAGTACAGTATGAAGGTATTTTACTCTCTTCATCTTTTGACTACAGACACACAAAAACATGAAGCATTTTTAATATAGTACTAAAATAAATATAGTACAGTACCTGCAATTTGAGCAAAGCATTACACTGCAAATATCCATCCATCCATCATTATCCATCCATCCATCATCTAATCCAGTGCTGCCCCTCAATGAGCGTAGGAGCCTGGGGCTAGGTAAGCTGGTCCTGACTTTTAAGATGCAAATATATAAACTGAATTAACACCTTGAAATTAGGACAAATTATTACATTGGTAACTGCATATAGCTGTCACTATGTCACTGATCTTCACAGACTCAAACTGTTATATCTTCCATCCATCCATCATCCAATCCTATGTTGCCCCAAGAGAAGTGGAGAAGCCCGAGGTTAGGCAAGTTGGTCCTGACATTTAAGATGAGAGTGACCAGCCTCACCCATCCCTGAGTGGCATTACGTGAGCAATAAACCCCAACCACCCCTTGGATATAAACCTACACAGGCTCAATCCAATTAGAGCACCTTAATTACCCACTCAACCACCAGGGTCCATAATCTGGTTATATGGTTAACACCCAGCACAGTAAATGGTTTCCTGGTGTAGAGGAAACCATTTGGCTTGTCACTTAGTCACCCATAGGCAGAAGGAAGGGGAAAGAATGAAGGAAAGGAAGACAGAAGAGGAAGTGTAGTCACCCGTAGGCAGAAGAAAGTGGAAAGAAAAAAGGAACAACAGAAGAGGAAGGAGGGACGAGAGGAGAGGGCAGACACCCAAAGCAGCACTACGTCAAGTGAGTGGATGATGAGCACCCTCACCTACCACACTTTTATATCTTAATATGCCAAATTTTGATAATCCTAGCATTATCTTCCACCACTTTACATTTCTCCATAATCATTAACACATCACATGATTATATATGTAACTAGAGAGCTTTAGCAATCTAAGCTATCATACACCATCACTTCAAGTACAGTGCTGATGTTCATAAAACTCTGAACCAAGTCTGGCCAGTCTGCACAGATCTTTTTCACCATCTGCATCCTAAATACATGCATGCATAACCTACATACAAGTTGCTTGTTCTTATATTTGGGAGATATTTATATTAGGACTATTATAGTATGTTTTCAATATACAGTAATCCCTCGATTATCTGACATAACAGAGCCAAAGACATGTCCAGATACAGACGAAATCCGGATACAGAGCAATATCCTCTACTGTACCTATACCCAGCCTATACATGTACAGTACCCCTTCTACTTGTGGCAGTGTTCTCCAGTCTTTCAGCTGTATTTAGACATCATCAAATATGGAAATATCCAATATAACGCTAGACAGTAAGAAAACAATGCATAAAAAACAAAAAGCCACAAATACTCTACCTATATGTACAGTACCCCTCC
Source organism: Birgus latro (assembly GCA_018397915.1). Taxonomy (NCBI): domain Eukaryota; kingdom Metazoa; phylum Arthropoda; class Malacostraca; order Decapoda; family Coenobitidae; genus Birgus; species Birgus latro. Next base: position 44,571 of record JAGKTI010004308.1, read on the forward strand.
TGACTGTGGCAGGTTTCTTCAGTCTTTCAGTTATGTAGACATCAAGACATCAAAACACACATGGGAAAATCCAATATATTGCTAGACACTAAGAAAACAATGCACAAACAACAAAAATCCACCAAAAAAATCAACGAAGACGACAGCTGCAAAAAAGAATTTTAACCCTCTTGGGAATCTTACATTTTAATAAGTTTCTGGGACACCACCAAAAGAGCCAAGAACCCAGCTATGGCTGCTTCCATGCTTACAAAGAAAAACATTTCAATGGCCAAATTTGACCACGGAAATTGGTTATACAGTAAAACCTCCATGTAACGGACTTCAATAGACCAGAATTCACTTTTATCAGACTCGAGGAGCTACCGGACTAAACTCCTATATATCGGAAAACCTCTGATAAAGCCAGAAGCAGTCCGGACTGCCTGACCACTTCAGCTATGTTCACACAATAAGACAAATAAAAGACATGTTTATCAGTGTACAGTACAGTATTATTATAACATCTGATTAATGTAGTGAAGGTATGACACAGTACAGTACTGCAATGGTAGTGAAAACAGTTTAAGAACCATTGGTGCAATCCGGACTAATGTCTGATATATCGGAAAAAGCCCGGATGTCGCTTTTATCGAAATTTCGCATTTTTCAGAATGGCTTGAGCCCCAATTAGTCCGTTATAGTGAGGTCTTACTGTATTGATATAAATTGTATACCATCATTTTTGCTGGTGTTTATACTATAAGATAAGCTAATGAAAATGCACAAAACTCATGAGTAAAAGTACAGATATGCAGTGAGAATAAACTGTTCCAAGAGTAGAAATAGCTTCAAATACCCAGCATCCTAGCACTAAATTCTGCTCATACTGTGCAAGAGCTAAGCATATATCTACATGCAGAATTTCACAAGCTTTCTCAAGGTGTTTTCAGAATTTCGATATGACGAACAGTATTCGATTAAATCACTAAAAACCTAAAAAATCACTCATGGCGATGTAGCAAGGTAAGTGGTGGGAGGCCAGGCAGGCACCACACTAAACAGGGGTAGGGAAGGGTGGGGGAACAGGGAGGGAGACACGCCTGGCAGCACTAATCGTGGAGGGGGATGGAGGACCGATAGGGGGGTGAGGGCAGCTGGGGGACTTTGATTTTTGGGTGATGAGGCAGATGGATGTTTTTGCTCTGCTGGTGGATTAGGGTCTGTACTGTATTACTTGTTTGCAGCCGGTACATTACCAGAGATCCAGGCAGCCGGGGCACTTTGACTGTTTGGTGAAGAGGTGGACGGTCATTTTTGCTCAGCTTGTGGGTTAGGGTTTGAATCACTCGCACGCGGCCGGTAGCGTCTGAGTGATCCAGGTGGCCAGGGCACTGTAACTGGTGAGATGCCAGATGGCCATATTTGCTGAGCTTGTGGGTTAGGGTCTGTATTACTTGCGCGTGGCTGGTGGCGTCTGAGTGATCTGAGTGGCAGGGGGACTTTGACCGTTTGGTGAGGAGCCGGATGGCCATAGTTGCTCAGCTTGCAGGTTAGGGTCTATTATCCACCCTTGGCCAGAAAGGCTGACCAGCCACCAAACCAATTTTTTGAATTTGTGGCCCACCCAACCAGCGATGTCGGAAATTTTATGTTCGGACACGGACAAATAAATTCAGCTACGGATATAATAGGGCCAAGGCCTAACGTTCAGATACAGAGCGTTCAGATTATCGAGTGATTACTATATCAGTAAGTTAACTTTCTGACATCTCAGCTCTGGAGACCTCTGACAGATACCCATCTTTACTGTTAACTCCTCACTCTCTACACCACCATCACCCACTTTCACACATTTCCTTGTACACCATCACACATTTTCATTACCACTCATGCTGTATCAGCCATCTTTCCAATCCCAAGTTCTTCATTACTGTACCCACTTTACTGCATTTCTGAGAAGCCTCTTAAGCATATTTGCTAAATCCAAAAAACTTGGCTGAGTTCACATATGCCCCTAACACTTCTATGCAGTATAGGAATTACCATGCTCAACTGTAGTTTCCTTCCCTAAAACTGAATAAAACTAAAAAAAAAAAATGAATGCAATTTACACTGCAAGCTAACAGCATTCACACACTCCATTTCCAGTCCAACATTAAGCCATGAGCAAGATAACAAACTCTACACACTGAATGTCTTGAGGCCGGTGATGACTGTGTTGCGTTTCTTGCCACGCGGCGCCACAAACACCACCACCCGGCGTGGTCCCTCCTCAGCTTTCTTCTTGGCCTTCACCATCCCCTTCCCACCTCGTTTCTGTCGTTTCTTCTCCTCGTCACCCCCCTCCTCACCCCCACCCGCACTGCCCCCTCCACCTCCACCTGTGAATGAAAAAGAGGTGAAAGATTACAGAAAAATCACCATCACCATCATCATCATTGTCACTGTTACCATTATCATCATCACTATCACTGCTATCATCACCAACATAATCATCATTCTCATCACCATCATAATCATCATTCTGATCTTTATTTCCTACCAAAGGATGGGGTGGGGTGACCCTAAACCCCAGACAATGAAAGGCTGCTCCTTGGCTGAATAAAATTATCTTGCAGTAGGCAAGATTAAAAGTGCCTGAAGATTTCTGTTGTTCTCTGACAATCAGAGACTAGGCAAAAAAAACATGGTACTCTTAACATGAACATAAACCTGTATGCAGCAAAAGTAAAACAGCTGAAACTTATGCTGCCATAAAAAAAAAAGTTAAAGCACATCACCATCATCATAATCTATATCCTGACCTTTTTCTCCCACTTAAGCATGGGGTAAGGTAGGATCTTGAAAAAAGGAGAAAGTATGAGAGTGGGAGAATTATCAACAGCATGCCTAGTGAAATGGGCAAGACACTCACTTCACATCATTCTGTCAGTCCTTATTATGTAATTTTTTTTTTCTCCACACCACTATTTCACACATATACCAATCCACACTCCCAAACCTCACCCACTCCATACCCCAAAACCTCACCTTGATTCATAAGCTGCTGGAACATGTCTGGGAGGTTCTTTTCCAGCCACTGTTTGCACTTGTCATAGCCGGGGTAATATTCGCAATACTGTAACATCAAGCAACACAGTTAGGTGTAATATAAAATCAATTCACTTCTCCATGGGGTGGGGGGCTTTGGACATGTACGGTAGTAACCAATACCTGTATATTCAACATACCATATGACAATATACAGTATGTAATTATGGACATTACTACTGATCTACCCACTATGATAAATACTGAAAAGTACACAATGGCTGAAGCCAAGTGTAATGCGATCTTTGGAATCCTGAAACTTTTCAGAATATTATGCAGATGCTTCATAAGTGCTTAACTAAAAAGCATTTTGATATTACTGTCTGCAACTGCACCTAATCTCTGGTTCAATTTTTTAATCATACTGAAACTGCATATCACTATAAAGCTGCCATATCACCACTTTAACACTATGACAATACAGAAAAACCTCAAAATAACAGACTTTAATAGTCCGGAATTCGCTTTTATCGGACTCGAGGAGCTACCGGACTAAACTTCTATATATCAGAAGAAGTCCGATAAAGCCAGAAAGCAGTCCGGACTGCATGACCACTTCAGCTATGTTCACTACAATAAGACAAGTAAAAGACATGTTTTTCAGTGCACAGTACAGTATTATTATGCCATTTGATTAATGTAATGAAGGTATAACACAGTACAATACTGCAATGGTGGTGAAAACCACTCACTGATGCAATCCGGACTAATGTCTGATATATCGGAAAAAGTCTGGATTAGCTGGGGTAAGTCCGGATGTCGCTTTTATCGGAATTTCGCATTTTTCGGACTGGCTTGGGCCCCAATTAGTCCGTTATAGTGAGGTCTTACTGTAATCACATAATATTCTAGAAAATAGTGAATATTGATGAGATACAGTTTGGGTTTAGGATATGTCAGGCAAAGGGACCAATGATCCCACATTCATTGTTCACCAGCTTCAAGATAAATATATGGGAAAGAAAAGGGATCTGTACTTTGTTTCTGTTGATTTGGAGAAGGCTTTTGACAGAGTCCCTAAGGAGGTGGTGAAGTGGGCAATGAGAAACCTTGGGATCAAGGAGTGGCTGGTTAGGGTGGTTATGGCTATGTATGTGGGTGCTTACTCCCAGGTATGGGTGAATGGAGATTTAAGCGATGAGTTTTCCATTAATGTTGGTGTGCATCAGGGGATCAGTCTTAAGCCCCTTGTTTATCAAGGTATCTGAAGTCCTCTCACGTGACTTCAGAAATGGACTCCTGTGGGAGATGTTGTATGCCAATGATTTGGTGTCGATAGCAAAAAATGCACGGGAAGTGGGGGAAAGGTTTAGGAATGGAGAGATGGTATGGGGCACAAGTGCTTATGAGTAAATGCAGGTAAAACAAAAGTGATGGACCTAGGGCTGGTGGTGGTACTGCCAAAGAAGAGGGAGAGTGGCCATGTGTGATTTGCCACAAGGGCAAAGGAAGTAATTCCAGTGATTGTGATAAGTGGCTGCATAAGATATGCAGTGGTATTAGAGGCAGACTGCGAGATAATGCTAATTTCATGTGTGCGGTGTGTCGGGGAGAGCATGTGGAGATTGTCAGACATGACAGGACTGATCTTGCTGGTGAGTCTCTTGAGTATGTGGAAGAGTTTTGTTATTTGGGAGACATGTTATATGCTGCAGGTGGAATTGGCTAGCTCTGTGGCTAGAGTGAGGAGTGGTTGGAAGAAGTTCAGTGAGCTGTTGCCTCTCCTGTCATCATGAGGGCTCTCCCTCCACACTAAGGGATCATACAGCATGTGTTAGGAGTGTAATGCTGTATGGCAGTGAGACCAGAGCAAAGGAAGATGATATTCGCGGGCTCAACTGTGCAGAAATGACAATGATTAGGTGGATAATGTGCAATGCGTCCTTGAGTGCGAGGCCTTGCGGGGGGCTAGGTTTACGATGGAGGAGTTGAGAGGTAGGATGGAACTGGAGTGTACTGTATTGGTGTTGTGATGAGGAGAGAGAGATTGAGATGATTTGGGCAAGTGGAGAGGATGGGGGATGATAAATGGGTGCAGACAGTGAGAAGTGTTAACGTTACACGTAGGGTTGCAAGAGGAAGACCCAAAAAGACCTGGGACGAGGTCATTGAATGTGACCTCAGAGATAAAGGACTGAAAAGGGAAGTTGCCAGAGATCAAGCAGCATGGAGAGCTGCCATTAGGTGACCAAGGCCAACACAAGCAAGCATGTTGGAGCCTTTAAATACAAAAGGAAACGGAACATTGGTGATGTGCTGTACCGTACTATGTGTTAAAGGTGACCCCCACTATATAAGTAATTTTTTTGTGATCAGTCTGATTTAATGAACATGCCAGATCTGCATCTTTTCATGTTTTAATGACAGTTCAATTTAAGATCATACAATGCTATTACCAGTATATACTTGACACTATGGGTATATGTTGTGCCATATTAACAATGCTCAGTAGTTTATCTATGAAATTTCCAAAAATTCTGTCATACTGTACTCTAGTAAAATAAATTCAGTTCATCTTCTTTAATCATGTACTGGTTCCATGGGTACAATGATTCAAATATGCTAATCTTTCACTGACTAAAATCTGCCTTCATACATAAAATTCAAATAAGGTTTTCATTAATACAAATCTGGAATTCAAGCACGAAAAGTATTATCTGTAGGTAAGTATTATTATACACAGTAAGGTAAAGTCATGGGTAAAAGTTTACTGACACTTCTTTGCTGGCTGTGGCTATGGAAGGTTTAATGGTTTTTCTCTGAATTTACGTGATAGCAAAATGAGTCACAAGATGAGTCTAAGAATGATGGATACTCTCTCATTTAAGGAATGGGAAATACGGACGGTGTGACACAATGGTGGCAGACGACTATTGGTGAACTTTTGCTTACGGCTGTACATTACCCTCTCATTAGATTTTTGGCTTTAACAAATGACACCATGAATCTTTTGAGATGTATGATGCTATATATGCAGAGGAGGGCTACTGAGCATAAGACAATGGACTACAGTATCTTGATCTGCCTTGAGTTAAATGCATTAGCTGGAAAGGGGGTGAGAGTTGTGATGGTTCTTCTAAAGTGTGATTTTTCATTAAGTAAGATAGCTTGAACGTACTGTATAATGTATGCCAATGGCCATGAATTACATGCTTGCATGGGACACCTTCACACAGTTGCACTGATTTAAGTGAATGGCTCTGCTACCTGATTATAATGTACCATAACTCCTTCCCCATTCCCTGAAAGAAGGATAGAGGACTGGAGGGGAAGGACAACTTCAGTCTGCAATCCACAAAGCTCATGTTCAGATGAGCCTGGGGTCTCAACAACAGCAGCTGCAACGGATTAAAATGAAGAAAGAAAAAATGTAAAATAGAGGCTGCAAGGAATACAAACGCAGCCACGGCAAGCTGGGAGGCAAGCGAGGGTGTTTGTGCTGACTGACCTCAAGTGGCATGGTACAGTTCCCACAGTAGGTCACCTCCAATGGGTACTCCACGCCAGGCAGGGGCGTCACTCCGAAGATCTCACTCATTGTCCTGTCGGTAATGATACATGGTGCATCTTTTTACAATATTACGGGTAGCCATATATTATACCTCAGTATGATATGTGCTGTATTTTTTTTTTGTTTTTATACAATACTAGCTGCCAAATTTTTTCTATCTCCATATGATTTACTTCAGCTAAGGAAAGACCCTTTTATTGAAGCAAGTAGATAAAGGCACAGTAATCTCTTTAATCTCATGATATATATTCTAACCAGGGGGGGAAAAAAAAAAGTTTTTTAAAAATAAACCTTTTTTTTT